>VUQH01046458.1:0-17793 GCA_015106775.1 Etroplus canarensis
GTCTGTTCCTTGTTATCCTGGGTTCAAGGCTCGATCTACCTCCACTGCTGCAGAACAGCTTTAAGTTGTTAACCTATTGCTTGTTCCCTGAAAACGGCCTTTTTGTATAATTATGAAATGCACATTATTTTTCAGATTGAGGTAACCTTACTTTTTTTAACCCCTGGCAGTTCAACACTTACCTTTGTGCCATTTCAAGCTATTCATTGGACTTGAACTGCTTGAAATTTAATTTAAAGAAAACTGGAAAATTGGGATGTTCTAAAACTTTTGACCAGTAGTGTACATCAAAAACTGTTTCCAATAGTGCAATCAAAGTTCTAAGTGTTTCAGGAGCTTCTACACAGAAAGACACAAAGTCAAACATTACTTTCAAATTGCATTAGTGGAGCTGTGATAGGCCTACAATTAAAAACTACAATTGACATCACTTCCTGTTATAGCAGTGAGTGGCTCACATAAAAACCACCTGATAATTCATGCTGACGTGTTGAGGTATATTCCAACATAGGAAGTGCTGTGAACAGCTGATCGGGTTAATAAAGCGTCCGTGTCTGGATTTTATTTATTTATTTTTTTTTTTATTTTGACTTTTTACTTGATTTATATGCAAAATGGTTTTATATGGAAAATAATTATTGCTGATTTTATTTGGTTGCAGTTCTACAGCCATTTAAAAATATATATCCAAATGGCATCTCCGGCGCTCCAGCCGGTCTTAAAGGGTTAAGACGAAATTGGGTTGTATGTGGCCCATGATGTAAAAACATTAAATATTTCATCTGCTTCCCAGTGCCTTCAGCACTGAGCTGTAGGTTATTCACAAAGTTCATCCACTCAAACAGACTAATCATCATCAACCAATCAAAGCTCATATACTGTAGCTACGTTTAGGCACAAAAAAGTTTACTTTACAGGGAATAACATTTCCTCCCTGATTCAGACAACATATCCTTGTAAAACATGCAAACTGATGCAACTTCTTCGTAACATTCTAGGAAACAGGATCGCTTGGTGATTTAGGAGTAACAGCAAGAAGACTCTTGTCTATGAAACACATTGTGGCTCCCAGGTAAACAACATAATTGGAAGTCTGGCCATGCAATATCTAAAAGCAGGGATATAAATCACTCTCAAAAGATAGGGAAGTTTACATAGAGCGTCTCATTTTCTGGTGGAAATGTCGAAGAATGATCAAACCCAGGTACTCTGTTAACATGATGAGTTTATTCTATTGATGTCCTTGAAATTTTTCTCTGGCATCTTTATAAATTATGTTTACTTCTGTATGTAGCCACGTGAAGGTCAGAAAGCTGAGCAGTAGGGTAAAAGGTTAGAAAGTACTTTATCTGAATTAAGAGATTGAACACAATATTTGTAGCAATTATTAAAATGCTCCTTGTGGAAAGCTAGCCTTAAAATTGCAGTGTTAATATGACTCGTAAAAATGTGCGCTTGCCCTGTTTTCTTTTTTACCAAGTAAACCTTGAATATTTACAGTCTTTATATACATATAATATATATCATGATAACATATTGTTTAGTTTTTTAGCTTTATAGTTTTTATTCCACTTTGCTGCACTTACACTTTGCTGTTGCAACAATGCAATTTCCCCATTGTGGGACAAATAAAGGTTTTCTTAGTCGTATTATTCATAAACACTGAACGATTGCGCAGCTTACATTTGAGTCTGCTGAAGTATCCTTTCTGCACTGATGATACCTGATCTCATTATAATTTGCATAACACTAAAATGTGCCAGCCTGTGTGGATGGTTATATAATCTAGTTTACAGTTTTGAGGAGAGGAACGCATACCCTCTCCTGGGCTTAAAAAAATGGAAACGCCATGCAACAGAATAAAGGAGTGGCCACAGATTTATGTGTTTGTCTGTGTATTCTCCATGGAGAAGATATGCCTACAAGCAATAAAAATATATCATTTTTAACACGTTCATGATTCTCTATATGAATTAAGATTTTTTTGGATCAAATAAGATGCAGTACTGTTCATATCCTTCAAATGGGAATATCTCTCAATGTTATCTGTATCTGTGTAACTGTTGGCAGGTTGAAGAAATTCAAGGGACCAGTGTCCAGTCATGCAGTAAAGTACAGGAATTTTTTAACTTCCAAAAATGCGTATTTTCACCAGAAAGCATGTCAAGCTGGCATTTACCAATAATTCATAGTCATTTGACTAATGATATATGATGTCAGTTTAAATAGGGAGAGAGCCTGGAGAGGTGGAGGTATACACTGAATTGGAATGAAAGTCAGTAGAAGCAAGATAGAATACATGTGTGTGAATGAGAGTGAAATAGGTGGACTGATGAAGAGGCAAGCAGTAGAAGTGGCGAAGGTGGATGAATTTAAATACCTGGGATCAACCATCCAAAGCAACTGGCACTACACAAATGAGGTAAAGTACAGAGTGCAGGCAGGGTGGAGCGGGTAGAGACAAGTGTCAGGTGTGATCTGTGACAGAAAGGGAAAGGGAAGGTTTATGAGACTGTAGTGAGACCTGCCATGATGTATGATTTGGAGACGGTGGCACTGACAAAAATACAGGAGGCAGAGCTGGAGGTAGCAGAATTAAATATCCTGAGATTTTTGCTGGGAGTGACCAGGATGGACAGGATTAAAATGAGTACATCACAGGACAGCTCAGGCTGAGAAGTTTGGAGATAAAGTAAGAGGTAAGGTTGAGATGGTTTGGACATGTGCAGAGGAGGGATAGGGGATACACTGAACAAGGGTTGTCGAAGATGGAACTGGAGAAAAAGAGAAAGGCGACAGAGTAGGTTCATGGATGTAGTGAAGGAGGACATGTGCAGAGGGTTGGTGTGAGGGGGAAAAGGATGCAAGGGATAGGGTGAGATGGAGGCAGATGATCCACTGTGGTGATTGCTAAAGGTAAAGAGGATTTAACATTAGAACGGCCCTAATGTACTCACTTCCAGCTTTGCTTTACTCCCAGTTCAAAACAGTCCCTATTTATTTGTTACTTAGCCTTGCAGCCGAGCAGTTCAGCCACCGTCTGAAATAAGGCATTTTAGCTCCTTTCCCCTTTAAGCCAACTTCCTTCTGATTTGCTGCCACTCATAACACACCACTTGAGAGATTTCAGTTGGCAAATTACACTAACCACTAACAAGTGTGGCTTGGCATGGCATTACTGTGTAGTCTACTTGCACACAGCACCATGTATAATGATGTCCCTCCCTTTTCTCACCCTGATGAAATTACTTTTACCGCTCCAGAACTTTTAAGTAAAGCAGCACAGCAGTCAAAGAAGCAGTAATCCTTAGAATTAAAGATCAATGAAGAGAACCAAGAGTCAAATGTATCTGTTGCTGCTCCCTTGTATTTTTCCCCAAGGCTTCACCACAGCAGATTAATCCACATTGGTAATTTGGCAGAGGTTGTACACCAGATGCCCTTCCTGACACAACCCTCCATGGTGAGAGGGGCTTGTGTCCCTACCTGGAATCAAACCAGGAACCTTTTGCTTGGAAGGCAAATGTGTAAACCACTACAGTACTGGGATACTAGAACCAAGAGTCAAAACAAAGGTCAAATCAGAATCCCGACACAGCACAGTTCTGCCTAGCAGTAATAATTCACCTGTATGTGCTACCACAACAATCATAAATAAGGTTATAAATCTTATATTAGTCTAAATATTAGGTTAAGAATCCAGTGTTGACACTATTTAAATTTAAATGAATAACACAGAATGTGTACATGTCCCTTGAAGATATGCAGTATATAGTATGGAGAATATTGTGCCTTGCTTAATGGTGTTGACAGATACTTGCTGCATAAATCAGTTACTGTGTAATGTGAAATCCACCAATGGTGAATTTAAATATTTGGGTTAAATGACCCAAGTGTTTAGTTTTACTGCTGCCCTGATGTGTGCTGAGTGGGCTCTGCTGTGGTGTGAGAGCTTTGTGTTCAGACATTAAGAAAATCAACTCTCAACAAAATTACACGTCTACTTAATTTAACTTCAATTTGCCAAGGCCATAACCAACTATTTTCCTATTGGTTACTAGAAATCAGCAGCTCCTGGCCTTATGTAGGCTTCTTGTGTGGTCACAAAAGCCTTTATGTTGCATTTCCAAGCGATCAATAATTCAGTGCTCTATGGGATTTGGTTGTTTTCACTTCGAGTTGTCATTTTTCTGAAAGGCAAATGGCTAAACATCATACTGCAAGCCAGTTCTTCTTCATTCAGTAGAGTCTGTTTTTTAAAGCTTCACTGCACAGCTGGAGGTGATAAGATCTATGAAATCATTAAATATGCTCAACAAAGGACAAAAACCGGAAGGTGTGAATAGAAATTTACAACAAAAAAAAAAAAAATCAAGCTGAACCTTTAACAGGGTAGTCCTTCTAAATTAGCTGTCAGTATGAATTCCACTAACTTGCTATGATTTCTCCATGATCACTTCAGTGCTGGTGCATTTTTATGTCAAACAGAAAACTGCATTAAAGGGAGGCAGCCATTAAAATGACATGTGGTACCAGTTAGGGTTGAACAAACTCACCACGAGCAGGAAAAACTAGTAACTTATACTCATGCTTTCAGGTCATCTCGTTCAAACAGCATCTAATAGGAAAAGTGTTAACAGAGGCTAACATTGGCTTTTTAAGGACTTACTGGTCTAAACATTGGCTGTTTGCGCTGCTATTCATCATGCTGAAATGGAATGATGTTCTCAAGAAGGCTGTTTTTTAATCAGAAGAGGAACCCAAGATTCCGTAATGTGACACAATATGCTGCATGACAGATATCGTGTACAGTGAAGTGCAAAATTCTCAAGCCACCCGTCATTTCTTTATATTTTGCTGGGAAAATGGGAAGTAGGTGCAACTATTCATTCAAACCTGTGCAAACATAAACTGAAATACAGTACATAAGGCAAAAAAACAGAGCGGGTACAATTCTAACAAATCTTAAAGTCCCTATTAGTATGACCACCATTATTCAACACAGTCTGGACTCTCTTAGGCAAGCTTTCTTGTAATTTCTTTAAGGAGCCTTCAGGAATAGTTCTCCAGGCTTGTTGAAAGACAAAGCTCTTCTTTGGGTATTGGCTGCCTTCTGTGCTGGTTTCCAGTCAAGATGATCTCACACTGCTTCAATAATGTTGAGGTCTGGGCTCTAGGGAGGCCGATCCATGACTGATAATGTTCCATTGTGTGTTTTTTCTATTAAGGTAGGCTTTTACTGCTTTGGCAGTGTGTTTGGGATCACTGGTGTGCTAAAAGTCAAAGCTGTTGCCAATTAGATGATTTCCTGCTAGTTTTACAAGGCAGATCAACAGTACTTTTCTGCATTCACATTTCTACTAATTTTGACATGATCCTCAACACCACTGGCTAAAATGCAGCCTCAATCATGACAGAGCTTCCACCGTGTTGCACAGATGGCTCCAGACACTCACTGTTTTACCTCTTTTTTTGTCCCCTCTTTATATATTCACACCAATTTGAAGCAAAAATGTCAAATTTGGATTCATTATCCCATAAAATCTGTTGCCACTTACTTTCAGTCCAGTTCTTGGAGATCTTGGCATACCTCAGTCCTTTCTTTTTTTCACTTCTTGACAGCTACCCTTCCACCAAGACTATTCTGATAAGGCTTGGGTGGACACAAGATGGATCAATAAGGGCCAGATGCATCTCTCGGGTCCTGTGTCAGGTCTTTTGCTGGATTTGTTCCTAAGCTAGATAGTTTTTAGGCCTCCTACTTAATTTTTTGTCCTCCATCGGTCCCGTTTCCTCAAAAATATGCCAGGTTTTCGGCTAATAGCTCTTTGTGAATCACCTTGTTGGTGCAAAAATACTATTTTTTGCTGTCAAAATGTTATCTTTGGCATGCTTTATAGATTCAGCTAAAGAAATGTCAACAAATTATGTGTTTTTGCAACAGGCTTCTAGTAACAAAGTGTCTAAAGATGCAATGTCTGTTATGTGTAGACACAACACTGGATTATCCCTTGTGCTAGATGCCTTTTTATGCTTAAATGATTCATAGCTTAATGTTAAGTGACTTAACAAAAAAAAAAACTTCCTCTGAGGATGATCAGGTACAAGTACTGGACTGAAAATGACTGAGAAATCAGCCAATGACCAAAGAAAAACTGTGAGAACCCTTCAGAAAGCCTGGAGAACTGTTGCTCAAGACCACTTTCAAAAAAAAGTGTGGCTCCTTGGAAGCAAAATATAAAGCAATGAAAGGTGGATCAAGACTTTTGCACAGTAAGACTTTTACAGTGAGAATGCAGCCCTTTGCTTTCATGCTGAAAGTAAGCTGAGAATGTTGGCACCACTCCCATATCTGTCAACCAGAGGTAAATTCTTCCTTCAGCTGATTAAGCAGATTAAACCACACTGGTAATTTGACAGAGATTTTATGCCAGATGCCCTTCCTGACACAACCCTCCATGGTGAGAGGGGCTTGTGTTCCCACCTGGAATAGAACCAGGGACCTTTCGATTGTAAGGCAAACATGTAAAACACTACACATCCACGAATTAAAAAAGGGTATTTGCCTCTCACTGGTAGATGATATCTCATTTGTTTAAAGATTTTAACTGAATCATGCAAACACGTTTTAATTAAAACCCACCGCCTTTATTGTTCATAATTTAATTTTTCCTCCGTAACCATCTATTCAAAAGATCCATTTTATCTGTTCAGTTTTGATGGCTCTGTGATGCTGAACAGGACAAACAAGAAAAGAAAATGGAAGGATGATTAAATGATTTGACATGACAACAACACTCGAGCTGCCAGAGTCCTCTCACAAACAAAGGAAGGTTGAAGTATTGTGTTTAACTGCAAAAAAAGCAGCAGTTTCTGGCTGTTTTTCAGCCGGTTTCCTTATTTAAATCAGCAATTCACTGCTTACAAGCTTTAATCCTTTCCCTTTAAAGCTTGCTTTTCCAAGCTCTTACAATAAAACATAGTTAACAGTCTGCATGTTTTAAAATAAATCACTATATTATGTATATATACACTGCAAAAGTCTCAAACCACCCCTCATTTTTCATATTTTGCAGGGAAAATAGGAAGTAGGTGCAACAATTCATTAAAACATACAAATATACAATGAAAATACAGTACATGAGGCAAAAACAGAGTGTGTATAATTCTAATAAGCTTGAAAGGCAATATTTTATTCTTCAACACAGCCTGAATTCTCTCAGCCAAGCTTTCTTGTAATTTTGTTAGGTATTCTTCAGGAATTGTTCTCCAGGCTTCTTCAAGGACATTCCAAAGCTCTTCTTTGGATGTTGGCTGCCTTCTGTTCTGTTCTCTGTCAAGATGATCCCACACTACTTCAATAATGTTGAGGTCCATTCACCACTCCAAAAGACTTGCTGCCACTGATTTTCAGTCTAGTTCTTGTGTAATATGGAATACCTCAGCCTTCTCTCCCTATTTCCCTTGCTTAAGAATGGCTCCTTGCCAGCCATTCTTCCACCGAGACCATTTCTCACAAGGCTTCATCAAACAGTAGATGGATCAACAGAGGGGCCTGGTGCATATCTCAGGTCCCATGTCGGATTTTTGCTGGAACTTTTCCCTATATCATAAGGACTTGATTTTCAGATACTGTTCATCTGCTGTAGATAGATTTAGGCCTGCTACTTCTTCTTCCATCCTCCACTTGTCCGGTTTCCTCAGATTTTGTAGGATACAGTGGACACCATGCCAGTGCCACTGAACTGAAAAAGAGTGAAAAAGCAGCCAAATTGCAAAGAAAAACTTTGAAAGACCTTCAGAAAGCCTGGAGAACTATTGCTCAAGACCACTTTTTAAAAAACTAAAGACAGCCTGGCTCCTTGGAAGCAAAATATAAAGAAATAAGGAGTGACTTTTGCACAGTACTGTTTTAGTTTATTATGCCACAGTTCCTAATATGAATTAAAGCTGATTCACTAACAGAGAGTAACTGCTCTAGTTTCTGTTGCTTCCTCAGTTTCTTCCCTCCGGCTTGCTTAAAATTCATCCTCACGAACAGGAATCCCTGATAAACCTTGCTTACACAGTTTTGGTTGCTTAACACTTTATCAGAAGATTACACTTCAGATGACTTAAGATAATCACCCATTCTATTTACAGTTCCAGGCCTGTAGCATGACTGCAAAATATATCCTGCAGAAATATCAGACCTCATTCAATCCCTGCATAGGGATCATTACCGGCCATTTGATAAAGGAAAAAAATAATGTCCTGGCTTGTATCAGCACCGAAGTTGAGGGTGTGTGTCCGCTGTTAGCACTTGAGCAGCTTAGTGGCTGAACAGTGGCTGCTATTTTGGATTTTGTAATTGAAATATCAGGTTTCAGAATATCCCGTCATGATTTTCCCTGGTGTTATGACCTCAAAAACTTGGCTACATTTCAAGAAGAGCACAGCAGAAGATGACCCAGCCATAGAAAAAGACACACACACACACACACACACACACACACACACACACACACACACACACAAAACTGGTCCACCGAATCTTACTCCCCAGAGGCAATAACAACCACACAATACATAAAGTTGACAAAACCAAAACCATGTGCTACTGTGAAGTTGTTGCTTCTCTGCCCCAGAACTGTTATATCTTGGGACCCTCTGAAGGCAGCCACCAAAAGTGCCGAGAAGGCAGCTGATTCAACCAACAGAGAAAAGACAGAGAGAAGACAAGCTCAAATGTTGACCTGAAACTGCATCATGCATGGAAAGTTCCATTTTTGCAAGTGACATAATGGTAAAATAATTTAAAGAGAAGAAAATGATGAGTTGGAGGGTGCCGGTGAAGGTAAACTGCGTGTCAGAGAACACAAAGAAATCCCTCTGCTTGCTGCTCTCAGCCAGTCTGAGATGCATTTTCCGCACTATGGGACAAGGGGCGATAATAAAATATTTAAACCAGCGAGTGAAAGAGAGACAAAGAAATGTGGAAAAGTAAGTAGAAATGGGAGTGCGAGAGATGTAGGAAGAAAGCGACCGAAGGAGAGGAGTGTAATGTAGAAAACAGCATGATGTTTGGCGATAAGGGGAATCGGAGAGAGGCAGATGGAAAGAAAAAGGGAGTACAAGATAGGAAAGAGGGGGCTAACCTAACATACCCTTACCTCTCCAAATGAAATAAAACCACTGGGATATTCCACTGAGTGGGAGCGTAAGTGCAGGAAAAAACAGACACACACGCTTACACATACACTATCCCCTGCAAACAACTGAAGATTAATGGTCTGCATTTACCATCATTAGAGTGATGTCGAGCTCTTTTATCTGGATCTCTCTGCCAGCCAGTCCCCCAGCAAAGACATCTTGTCATGTTATTACACTTGGAGAGGCGGAAATGATCAGACTCGCACTGTAATACACTGAATTATTTCCTCGTGCTTGTCTTTATGCTTGTCTATCCATCGACATTATCTGAATATCTGAGATGTGACAACGTGAGGGAGGGCAGTGACGAGGAAAGAGGAGATGTGCAAGGACAAAAAAAGGAACTAAACTGTTAAATCAAATGACTTCCAAGTTCTCCCGTGTATAGTTCTCTACTCATTTAAGGGACAGGAAATCAAAACAAGCAAATCGTCTGCCACATCTGAACTTTTCTATGAGGCTGGCATGATCTGCAAAAGCACACAGGTAACAATATCTGCCATAACATAAATTTTTGCTTCAAAAAATATGACATTTCCCCTTTCCTGGCTAGACTCAAGTGTCCTCGAGATGCTTTACATCATTAGTCTTCCTGAAAATCTGAAACATGTTTAAAAACGTCTTTTATTAAACATTCAGTAACATGTTACATGCCACCAGCAACCAATCAAAGCCTCATAGCAGCTTCATGTATTCCTACCTGGCTCCTTATCTCAAATCATCAAATACTCGTAGAAAAGGTTGACAAGGTCCCTGCAAGAGACGATTAGCTCAAATGATACTACAAGAGAATTACTGCAGATTACGTTTCATTGGCTTTGTGTGTTTTAGACGCGTGCAGCTGTCTTTTGGTGTTATTGCCTGTGACTTTGGTTTTTAGCTCGAGGAGTATGATATCATCAAGAAAAAAGCACTAATAAAACCCCAACCTGCTGACAGACAGTGTTTGCGACCAGGCTGGGGGACATAAAGAAGCATCTAGCAGCTTAAGAGTTACTTTTCCTCGAGGAGCTGGATAACAGCTATTTTTTGTGTCTGTTGCACTTATTTAACCTGCAGACACTCCTTGGGAGCATTCACACTATAAATAAAGGGGAGCTGGTAATGAATACTGGACTTAGCAATTTCTTTGTCACTACTTCAATTTCACTACATTAACTGATAATCTGTTTTTTTTTTGTGAAAAGCAATGAACAAACCAGATATTAAACAAGTATTTCCTTATTCAAGCCTTCGGCTGCTCCCTTGTATTCTCCCCAAGGGGTCGCCACAGCAGATTAATCCGCATTGGTGATTTGGCAGAAGTTTTACGCCGGATGCCCTTTCTGACGCAACACGCAGTGGTGAGAGAGGTTTGGGTCCCCGCCCAGAATACAACCAGGGCCCTTTTGCTTGTAAGACAACCACTACACTAAAGGGACACTCTTTTCTTCACCCAAACAAGGGGTCTAATTTGTAAAGTGTTCCGCTGAAAACATGTCATAGAAATTCAAGCTATTTTTAATGTGATTCTCAGTGATACTTCATCACTAAGGATATTACCTATGAGGGCGGTGTTTCCTATCAACCACTGACTCCAGAAAGCTTCCATTTGGCAGAATTAGACTATATTTCCTGTAAACACTACTTGTTGTAACATGAAGATAAAAATGACCAATGGTGGTGTTTATTTGGAATAAACACATGGCGATTACAGAATTACTTCCAGAAGGGTATTGCTTTGTTTATCCCCAATAGAACAGTGCACTTTGTCTGTTAAGGAGTCTTGCATTTATGTAATGAAAACTACCCTGTAGTGCTTAAGAACTGAAGCCAGTATTGTACTGTACTTGCAAATAATGACCGTTGATCTTCTCCGTGACTGCCTCATTTCTTTACAATGCTTGCACCAAAATTAACAGGACATCATCATTTGCACTTTTGGTTTATTTAAATTTGCTAAAATATGTGTCAGAGTGACAGGGAATTTCCACTGTGCACTTCCATGCTAAAGATTTAATGTAATGATTTGATTAATTCTGTGCCTGAGATCAACTTTTCTTAATAAAACTTCCATTATTTAATATGGATTATAATACAGTAGTAAAACCACATATTAAGATACAGATTCTCATTACCCAAAGCTGCATATATTAATATATTAGTATAATTAAGATTAAAATATGATTGCTGGTAGATCTGCAGTGAATGCACCAATTTATATATTGACTTCTAGTTGATAAACTCTCTAGTTTAACATGATCAGCTAACTATTAGCTGCTGGGTCACAGTATCGCCTATCAGCAAAGCTACCTTGATTAAAAAAAAGTTTATTTTACAAGGGAAATGGCTGAGCAGCAAATTTGACCATGATTTTTCCACTTCATGTTGCATTATCAGAAGCATTACCTAACCTGTCCTTGCTATGACAGGGCCTTGTTTACTGTAAACTCTTCAGTGAAGAGGGTCCCCTTTGGAGAAAGGAGCAGAACAACTTTTTGATGCGTGGGAAAAATGTGGATGGAAATCTTTTACAAATGAGCTCATTCTTGTGTTGCCAGTATTTCCTAGCAACAGTACAACTCTAACCAAAATTTAAACCTTACCAAAAAAAAAGCAACAAGCAATCACCATAACACCCTTTAATGTGACAAAAATAATTAAAAAATGAAAAGAAATAAATCTGAACTTGGCTCAGTGCGTCGGAGGACTCGCTTGGGAGCCGGAGGGTGGCTGAGGGCCGCAGGCTCAAGACCCGGACCTGGACCCGCAGGCTCAAGACCTCGCCCTGGACCCATATGTGTGGAGGTGGACCTGCGGCCAGAGAGGTGTTGGCTCACCCCCTAAGCATTGCTCAGAGCCCTTGAGCAAGGCACCGAACACCCCACATTGCTCCCTGGCAACTGTAACGGGCAGCCTTGCTCGCTGACCTCCCATGTAAAAGTGTGTGTGTGTGTGTGTGTGTGCACTCTATCTGTAGGTGTTGGTGATTTGAATTTCCCCAGCTGAGGATTAACCCATAAGAACCCAGACCCATTTTCCTCACAAGAAAATTATGGGGGCTATACAACAGACCAAGAGGCCCACACAGCTGTAAAAAAATGTACTGTAAAGTGTTTGATACATACATGTCACCACGGGTTCTTACGGGTTAATAAAGCTGTTTGTTTGCTTGAATTTTTGCAGTTACATACTGTTAAACTTCTCTCCTCCTCTCAGTCATTAGCCACTGACTTTTACTAACAACACACTGGCCCGGCAGCTGTTACACTGTGGCACCTACAAGACTGTGGAAGTTGCGTGGCTTTGCATCTGTGGTACACTCTCCCACAACCAGGTTAAGAACAGGCGTAATCACTGCTTGATGCAGACCCACAGAGAGGCGACCTGAATCTGATGTCAGACATGAAAAAGCTCCATTTTTATTATTAGAAAAAAATGTCTCTTACTGACAATCTGAGACAGTTTTATAATGAAGCAACACCACTGCAGCACAGTGAGATCTTATACTTCTACAGTAACTAAATGCATCACTGCCGGAAGGTACATATATATATATATATATATATATAAAGCAGTGAAGACCCCTGGCTGAGCTTCTTTTTTTTCCATTGTCATAAATAAATATTTTATATCATCCACACTGGATGAGCTCCTCTGTGTCAGGTGGGAAAGAACTGCCTGGAAAGCCTCAGTATACCACCCTGATTTGCCAAGCACTCCTCAAAAGACGAAGTGAGAAAAAGCTCTCCCCTATCTCCCCTAACAGAAACCTTCATTTAAAAACTGTTTCCAAAAGCAAAAAGAAAATGTGACCCTACAAATCGAACTTAACTACATTTGGAAATCCACTGAAAAGTGAAACACTGAGTCCGGGCGCAGGGTCTGCACTGATGCCCAGCACACACACACACACTCACTCACACTCCCAACAGCCGCAGCCGAATTGGACCGTTCGGCGCACAGGATGGAGAGCCTACAGAACTGCGCAAACGTGGCTCTCAGTGCGCACTCATTCTTTACAAAGATTACCATACGCAAGCGGGGGGGTTGCGCATGTCTGACACCCAACTTCCACATTAGAAAGGTGAGAGGTGGTTATCTGAACGTGCTCTGCATCCCTAATCATGATTCCTCTATAAATAAGTGGGGCAAGCGAGGGAGTGGAGAGAGCAGGGGGGAGTGAGTGGACGCGTAGGGCGCAAAAAGAGAATAAAAAGAAGGAAAAAAAAATCCACCTCCGTAACCGTGCACCGTCTATTCACTTAAGCGAAAAAAATTGACAAGCACCTCCCATCCAAACTGGAGGCTTCTCTCTGTGTCAATTTCCCAAATCAGAGCGGAGGAAAGGCGCAGTGTGGAGAGCGTGCTGGGCTGAGGGGAACAACGTCTCCACATCGCATCCAAACCGCTCCGGCGCACGGTGCCTCCAGCCTCCCACCGGACCTCCGTGGGACGAAACGGTCCCCCTTTCGCATCCCCCCCCGGTCACTTCAGCCCTCTCTATAAAACTTGCTTTATTTCCCACACAATGCTGAGAAATGCGTGTGAAGCGCGCACACACACACACCACCCCCTGTACTCAGCGCTATTAACATGATGAAACACACCCAGGAAACTGCAGAACGTCCTACCTTTTATCCCGGCGACTGACCGCGATCCGGAGACGGCAGGAGTAAAAGCAGCACTACGGCTCTAGTAGTAATACCAGCAGTACAGGGAGGAGGAGGAGGAGGAGGAGGAGTGGAGGTAAGCCAGTAGTGGGAAACGGCAATGGACGCAGGGAGCTCTTCTTATACGCCAGCCGAGGCGGCGTATCCACCGACCGAGACGCGCGGAAGGAGGGAAGGGTCTGGATTCCCATGCACTGCCGCGTTGTTTGTTGCTGTTGTTCTCTTTTTGTTGCCTACTCCTCGTTTCCGTGCAGCTCGACCTGAGCGACCTGTATGATCGGGTGACCGGAGCGGCGCTTCATCAGCGAGCCCGCATTTGGTGGGACGAGGCGCGCAGCACACCGGACTTCTTCCTCATTCTTCCCTTCCCGTTCCCCCCTTACCCCCGTGCGGGCGCGAGGAAGAGAGCGAGAGTTTGCGAGACAGCGTGTGTGTGTGTGTGCGCGCGCGCGCGTGTGTGACAGAGAGTGTGTCAGCGTGTGAGCAGGTCTCTCTTTCGTCAGTTCCCCACACACTGATCAGTTCAACCCTCTCTCTCTCCCTCTCTCTCGCTCTCTCTCTCTCTCTCTCTCTCTCAGCCACTATACCCCATCCATTAAACGTTCCTTTACAATGATACCAACATGCAGCTGAAAGCAGTTCAAAACATGTCACACTCACCTCAACTCTGTTTATTAGGGGAGGGTTGAGTTTATTATTATTTATTTTTTTTTGTATTAATAAGAATAAGAAAACCTTTATTTGTCCCACAATGGGGAAATTGCATTGCTGCAACAGCAAAGTGTAAGTGCAGCAAAGTGGAATAAAAACCATGAAGTTACAAAACTATGAGTATAAACAATATGTTTCGCGGTATATACACACACACACACACACACACACACACACATGTACATACATACATACATACATACACACATACATACACACTACCAGTCAAAAGTTTGGACACACCTTCTAATTTAATGGTTTTTCTTTTTATATTTTAGATTCTTCACAATAGCCACCCTTTGCTTTGATTACTGCTTTGCACACTCTTGGCATTCTCTCAATGAACTTCATGAGGTAGTCACCTGAAATGGTTTTCCAACAGTCTTGAAGGAGTTCCCAGAGATGCTGAGCACTTGTTGGCCCTTTTGCCTTCACTCTGTGGTCCATCTCCTCCCAAACCATCTCGATTGGGTTTAGGTCAGGTGACTGTGGAGGCCGGGTCTCTGGCGCAGCACTCCATCACTCTCCTTCTTGGTCAAACAGCCCTTACACAGCCTGGAGGTGTTTTTGGGGTCATTGTCCTGTTGAAAACAAAATGATGGTCCAACTAAACGCAAACCGGACGGGATGGCATGTCACTGCAGGATGCTGTGGTAGCCATGCTGGGTCAGAGTGGCTTCAGTTTTTAATAAATCCCCAACAGTGTCACCAGCAAAGCTCTACCACACCATCACACCTCCTCATCCATGCTTCACGGTGGGAACCATGCATGTAGAGACTATCCGTTCACCTTTTCTGCATCACACAAAGTCACAGCGGAACCAAAGATCTCAAATTTGGACTCATCAGACCAAAGCACAGATTTCCACTGGTCTAATATCCATTCCTTGTGTTTCTTGGCCCAAACAAATCTCTTCTGCTTGTTTCTTTTCCTCAGTAGTGGGTTTTTAGCAGCTATTCATTCAAAGTTTTTGCAATTTTCCAGACTGATTGACCTTCATTTCTTAAAGTAATGATGGACTGTCATTTCTCTTTATTTAGCTGATTGGTTCTTGCTATAATATGAATTCTAATATGAATTCAGGCAGTTTCGTTGACCACATCCTCTTTGTGGCTTGGAACTTTTGTCCCTGTTACCCAGTGGCCATTCAAGAATCTGTTAGGGGCTAAAAAGTCACCGCCCATCCGTCCATTTTCCATTACACCCCAATTCCGAAAATGTTGGGATGCTGCTTCAAATAAAAATAAGAACAGAATGCAATGATTTGCTAAATCACTATTTTATTCACAAAAGGACACGGGAAACATGTCGAATGTTGAAAGTCAGACATTTTCTGTTTCATAAGAACTATAAACTCATCTTAAATTCGATGGCAGCAGCACGTCTCAAAAAAAGTCAGGACATGACCAGGTTTTGTTTTTTAACAGCAGTCTGTAAACATCTTGGAACTGTGTAGACCAGCTGCCAGAATGCTGTCCCATTTTTGTCTGATCTAGGAATCCAGCTGCTCAACAGTCCCAGGTCTTCTTTGTTGTGCTTTGCATTTCATGATGTTTTCAGTTAGTGAAATGTCAAGACTGCAGGCAGGCCAGTCCAGCACCTGGACTCTTCTACCATTCTGTTGTAATAGCTGAAGTATGTGGTTTTGCATTGTCTTGCTGAAGTATGCAAGACTTTACCTGAAAAAGACATTGTCTCAAGGGGAGAATGTGTTGCTCTAAAACCTGTATATACCTTTCAGAATTGATGGTGCCTTTCCAGATGCGGAAGTTGTCGGTACTGCAAGGCACTAATGCACCCCCATAGCATCAGAGATGTAGGCTTTTGAACTAAGCACTGATCACAAGCTGGATGGTCCCTCTCCTCTTTAGTCTGGAGGACATGTGTCCATGATTTCCAAAAGGAATTTCAAATTTCAATTTTTCTGACCACAGAACAGGTTTAACATGCATTTGTGGATGGCATGGCAAACTGCGTTCACAGACTGAAGCCATTTTTCAACCACAACTAGATGTCGACAAAAAAAACCCAAACAAAAACACCAGGCAATGGTTATTAAGCATTAAAATGTTTGCTGGGAATTTACACCAATACACCTTAGTCTTTTTATACTTTGTATTCTTCTTATAGGCCATTAATTGTCATGTGGATGTTAATTGTAATTTGAGCTGCTATTCTATCTGGTAATCATCATTGGGTTCCAATAAGGATGCATCCAGAGATAGGCACGCCTACTTTGAGCCTTACATGACAATTTAAGATATTTTTAGCCAGTTATGACATAAATATACACAAAGTTTTTTCCTTCTGTGAAACTAAAAAATAGTGCTTGCAAAAAGCCCCAAACTGCACTTCTCAGTATAAATTTTGGCTTTGTTTTCTTCGTGGTAGTTCCCATCATCAGCTGAGACTAGACTTTTTGGTGCAAGTTTCCCTGATGAGCATAGAATCAGGGTACCAAAGAGAGGTTAACCTGCACTTGACTATAATAAAATGCCTCCCTTGCTTTCTTCTCATGCCAGATTTTAGAAGAATGCATGTCCTGCAGAGTCATTCAAAATGTGGGACATCATCCCAAGATGTGGGACAAGGTGTCATGGCCCCGTGGTACAGAACAGACCCAGATGCTGGAAGCAGTATGACACAGTTTATTGAAATAACAGAGGGGTGGACTTGGAATGTGCAATGGGGGGGTGATTCCAGGAGGGGTAGTCTGGGCTGGGCTCCAAAACGGCGTGCACAGAAAGCTGAGATTTCCAGAGGTGGAGGGATTCCTGGGTGGAGAGGGAGGAGCAGAGGTTAGTGATCCAGTGGTGAAGCATACAATGAGACTAGTGGTCCAGGAGAACACTGAGACAGGCGAGCAGGGCAAAACTAAACTGTGAGCTAGGACAGAGGCAACAAAACTAGAAACTAGCTGAGATTCACTTGAACTAGATTGATAGCACTAAAGCTTAGCGCGGCCGGAGAAGCCTACGCAGGTTAAGCGACGATCCAGCGTCGGCCTTGCACTCCTCCGCTGGTTAAATGGAAGGATGTGACCAGCTGAAAGCCAGCAGGTGGGAGGAGGAGGCGTGGCCGGACCGCAACAGCTGTGAGCAAGAAACAGTTAGTAATTCCCAGCCCAGCCCGACAGAGGGAGAACAGAAAGAGCAAAAGGAGGGAGAACAGAGAGAATTGGGTGGGTCAGCACCAGCAAGGACAGGGGGGACCATGACAGAATCAGGATAAGAAAAG
>VUQH01046465.1:7467-28585 GCA_015106775.1 Etroplus canarensis
TAACCTGGGCTACAGACTCTTGAGGAGAGGAGGGTGGTAAGGATAAAGAGGAAAAAGACTGTGTGCCAAAGGTAAAGGCAGAAAGACAGATACATGTAGACAGGCATAGACACGAACCAGAACACAGAGCATGCACAGGAGAAAGAAAGAGACAGTGCAGTTGCTATGAGTCGTGATAAGGCGCTTAAAAGAAAAAAATAAGAAAACAGCAGCACGCAGTGAAAAGGAGAAAGACAGAGTTAGAGGAAAAAGTCAAAAAGCTGTTTAAAGAGTAAGAAATAAGGGAGAATGTGAGACAGCTGACATTTTACCAATGGTTTTGGTGAAAGAAAGGAAAACAAGTAGACATGAGAGAAAAGCAATGATACAGTGGATATGACAATGCTTTAAAAATGTAAATGTGTGCAGTACAAAACTCTCAGATTCTCCTGTCATCAAACAGTCATGGACTAAGTACTCATCAGCTTCACAGACAACATGCTGTGACAGGAAACACATTTATCTTCCCAGTGTGATGCACCACAGGCAAACATAACTTGGGCTTTTTAAACTAAGACCCCTGTCTTGTTTCTGGGACTGAGAAAATGAGCTGGGACAAAAGTACGGACAATGAGAGACAGCAAGACCATCTGCGTTATAGCACAGCCTGGTTTGGGGTGGCACAGTTTAAATATGTGTATCTTGTGCGTGTGTGCTGGATTTAATCTGCATGGGAACATGAGGTCTGGAAAGACTCCCAACAGTGGGATTTATGAAAATCTGCAGCTCAACTCTCCTTCCTCCCAATCTTCCTTCCTCTATGCTTTGTAAACCTTTTTCATGAACCCAATAACAAAAATACTGATATTTAACTAAATAACTCCCTCTGACCAGTGATTGTCCAATCATAGATTAGCACTGTAACTAGGCATAGCAGGCCTGCCAACCTTTGGATTTCTTCATATTTTGAAGAGGTGTGTATGTAGGTGTATTAACAGATGAGAAAATGAGTAAAGGCCAGAATAAATAAGAGTGTTTATCTGCTACCAAGTAGAGCTCTAATGACAGCCATTTAACATGTACAGCCCACTAGTAACTGAGCACATAAGCGGTATTATGTTTGTGATATAACCTTACCTGTGAAGGTGTAGAGATCACATTAGAGGTTCTGTCCTGGTCTTTATTTAATTACACAGATTGTATATTTAAAAAAACAGATGCAGCATTTATGTGTGAAAAGCCTAGACAGTGCATACATGCCTTAAACCATTCTTTCAAATGGCCAGCAAAAATAGATTTAATGGTATCTAAGTCTTAGAAAAGTAACCCTATTTCTCACTTGATTTAATAACTGAGTGAACATTTTTCAAATTATTTTATGGTTGCAGTTGCTAGTTTCAGGTCTCATTTAAGACAACGCAGTGTTCATTTGTAAAATTATACACAGTTTAAATGATAAAGCACAGTCTGCTTTAAGATGTGTCTACCTTGTGATGCATAGGTCACTACTGCATAGCACAGCACCACAACATCAGTGACACAGTAGTTCATTCACAATTCACAGGTCATTATAATGTGTGAAGTGCACAAATTTTCTTGTCATTGGGTTGGCTGTGTTGCACAAACTAATGAGAACCCTCTGGAGTCTAGGGTATAATTGGCCTTTTTGACTACTTTTGATTTTACCTTTATATTTCATGTCATATTTCAGTTTACCTTGCCTTGTTTGGTGCCATTATTTCAGCAAAACCACACTGTCTAACTTTACAATTAGTTTTTTTTTCATTTTGATATACTATATTAACACACTAGACCTAAAATCACACAAAAAAATTAAAATCTAAGTAGGAAAAATTAATTTTTTTACTCTGAAAATCAGAAACAAGTTTAACAAACAATTTTATAACTTAGAATTAAAACATAAAGTGCAAATTGCAAAATTTAGTAATCAACAAAATTGTATACAACTTTTTACATAAAATGCAGGCAATGTCTCAGGCGATTTTAGTACAACTATTTCTAAAACAATCAGGTGTCACACAAATTACTTGTGACACCACAAAAAACAGTTTCTGTCCACCACAAAATAAAGTGGCACACACAATGTCACAAATCTTAAAACTCTCTCTCTCTTTCTCTCTCTCTCTCCCTCTCTTTCTCTCTCTCACTGCCAACTCCCAAAACTTTCCTGTCTTTCTTAGGAACCAAATGCCTCAAAATGTTTGATTGGTTGATGTGATGCATTTGTCTACCAATAAGATAAGGGGTCAGACTTTTTTTTTTTTTTTTTGCAATAGCTTTCCTTTTTACCATTTCTTCCTGCAACGAACACGCACTAAATGCAGAAAAGCACAGAAAAATCATGGCATAAATTATTTATCATAATTCTGGTGTAACTTGGCCTATCAACAAGATTTAAAAACTGGTGTCTGCACTTTCAACACAAACTGAAAAGGAGACGAGGTTGCTTCTTGCAGCTACGTCATGTGGTTTGCAGTCATGTGATTTGGAAGCACCGGCACGTCCGTCAACTCTAGAGGGTTAAATTCTACTAAGGAGTCAAGGAGGTTCTCAAACAGTCATATCCAGGACTAATTAATCTTGTTCATCAACAAATGAAAGTGTTTGAGTTTAGAAGAGTTATGACTAATGGTGAGTAGTAAACATGGCCATAAAAAACATGAAAACAGAACACACCAGCTTGTCATAGTGCTGATCACAGTGGTCAACGCAGACAGTACAGACAACTATGACCTTGAGCTTGAGCCATTAGATGATCATTGTGTGCAAGGTTCACTAAGCTCTGGCCAATATTCTGGGAGGAGTAGCGATTTTTGTGAATTGCGGAGGGATGGATAGACACCTTGCCATGGCATTAGTTCATCTGTCCTTTGGCTCCATGAGCTAAAACTCAAGTAAGCAAAAGCCAAACTGCTCAACTCGAGGCTTGTCATGTCCATCTTTGAAATACAATCTTTGTTGTGACTCCAGCAAGTTCAGGTGTCACTTAGACCTCAAAATTAAAGCCTTATAGTGTATAAACTTCAAATCTGATATGAACATGTGCAAAAGACACATTGTAAAAAACTGCCTGAAACACAATGGACAAGGAAAGTAATTTTATTACATGTGCTACACTTTCACACTCAGATTGCAAATATTTCTCCTTGTTCAATAAAAGCATGTTTGAAATGGTTTATTAAATTTCTTTATTGAGTAGGCATAAGTTATTTCATGTTTAAGATCTATGTTAGGGGGTGTACTTATTAAAGCAGGAAAGAAGACATACTTTAATATTTGCTTGTATACTGCAAGTCAAATCATCACACTATTAAAACATTGTTACATCCAGATTTTCCTCTCCCTAACCCTAACCCAGTAAGTAAAGGGAGCAGACTTAATGATTGCTCAAAATAATACTAACATACAGTATGCTTTATAGAGTCCTACATTATACAAGTGTATGCATGTGACACAGATGTGGTATTTGTTGGTGCTCCAACTCATTAGGTGCACACACAGAAGCACTACCTTTTTATTAAGGTCCAACAGTCAAATTAATGCATAACAATGTGTTTTTAAATAAATATTATCTTGGGGAGTAGGTAGCCATGGCAACAGTGAGAGCAATTGACTCTGCAGTGGCGATTCGGATTTGTCTCTTGGTACTCTTACAGACATGATTTAAAACTGTGGGTTTAAAAAGGATCGTCTTGATAAACTATATTGCATTAAACAGATAACTGGATTCAAAGCTCATAGGTGTGCTGCCCTGTTTCATTTTACTAATCAGAAGTGGCTTTGTCTTTGTCTGTGTGTGTGTGTGTGTGCGTGCGTGCGTGCGTGCGTGCGTGTGTGTGTGCGCGCGCGCGTGTGTGTGTGTGTGTGTGTGTGGGGGGGGGGTCCTATGGGGGTGGGGGGTAAAAGTAAAAGCAAGTGATATTTTAGAGCTCAAGTTAATGGTTGCAGATCATCTGCTCTCTGAGTCCTTATATAGGTTGATATAGGCCATATATGCACTTGATTGTTATGAACTAGAGAATCCCTATAGTGCAGCAAAACTGGCATATAAAATCATGTACACCATATGATTCAGTAGCTTCTAGAACCACCTTCAGCAGAAATAACCTGAAATAACTGCATTCTGTATGAATTTATCAGTCTCTCACATCAGTGTGGAGGAATACTGGCACACTCTTCTTTACAACATTTCTTCAGTTCATTGAGGTACATGGGCATTTGTTCATGCACAGCTCTCTTAAGGTCCCACCACAGCATTTTACTGTGGTTGAGGTCTGAACTTTGACTGGGCCATTGCACCTTGATTATTTCTTTTTTTCAGCCATTCTTTTGTAGATTTGCTGCTGTGCTTGGACTCACATTGCATAAGACATTTTCAGTTAAACTTTAGCTTTTGGACAGATGGCCTCATATATGACTCTAGAATACTTCAATATATAGAGGAGTTCATGGTCAACTCAATGACTGCAAGGTACCCATGATTGGTGACTGTCAAAAAAAATTTCAAATCATCACCCCTCCACCACCATGCTTGACAGCTGGTATGAAGTGGTTGTGTTGATATGCTCTGTCTGGCTTTCACTAAATGTGGCACTGTGCATTATGGCCAAACATCCTCACTTTGGTCTTGTCTGTCCAAAGGATATTGTTCCAGAAGTCCTGTGGTTTGCAAACCTAAGCAGCGCCGCAATGTTCTTTTTAGAGAGAAGATGCTTTCTCCTGGCAAAACTTCCTAACAAATCATACTTGTTCAGTCTTTTTCTAATTGTACTATCATGAGCTTGAACATTTAACATGCTAACTGGGAGCCTGTAGAGTCTGAGATGTAGCTCTTGGGTTCTCTGTAATTTTTCTGAACATTGCACGATCTGACTTTGGGGTGAATTTCTGGGACAGCCACTCACAGGAAGATTGAGGCATTAACACCCGCCTGAATGCTCAAGACCAACAAACTGCAAGCAGTAAAAAAGGACACCCTTACTGGCTTCAGCGTTGACTAATAATTATTTGGTGATTCTACGTAAATCAACTGTAGGGGTGAGTGTAAATAGTTATCTGTTCAAGGCATACTCTACATCTTGCCTATTCTCAACCATCTCCAGACAGGCAACCCTGAATTGGAATATGTGCCAGCACAATAGAGCCGAGTCAAGGGGAAAGAGGCCTCTATGAATTGCACACGTTAAATGTTCAAACCTAGTTGTCTGTTTCATAGTGTTATCAAGATATTAACAGGACAACTCCTTTATCTGTACAGAATTGTTGCTGGACCATCCAAGTAACATTTCTTCAAATGGTGCTTCAATGGTGCCTAGAACTTGGAACCATACCATGATTCAGTAAATTTGACCAATTTTCTTTCTTTGAAAAATGAATATGGATGATCATATTTATCAATTATGTGTCCATAAAATGTGGAAATAACACTGAAGTTCCTTCAGTATTTATACATTATCATAATAAATGCTACATTACAACGATCTGATGTTTTGTGTTTAAATTGTGATACTTTTTTGTTTAAAAAAAAGACATGACAGCAATCCATTTTTGAGTTCAAATGTCTAATGAGATTTTTTTTTAATGTTTTCATAGGGACAAACATATAAATTTTAGTGTTTGTATCTACTTTTGATAGACTGTACCAGTTATCTGCAGCACTATTAAAATACATGTTCACTCATCACGACATCAGTAAATGATTTGCTACTTAAACCCAACCACAATAAACCACGTGACATTAAACGACAGCACAGAAGCCAAGCACTACTGTCGTGTGAAATTTCTCTGAGCATATCCATTTGTAATTAACACTTTTGGACCACAATAGCAGAGGGTACAATGTAGCAGTGTGACACTACAGTTTGTTAGATGTCTATGTTGCAACAACGCATTTTCATTCCTGGGATTAAATAAAGTATTCTAATTCTGATTCTGACTTTAACCCCATCCCTTTGATTATTACGTTCCACTCTAACAAGGAAATTTAAGTTTTTCTAACCAGGTTTATGTTTAATTATTTATTAAGTCTTCAATCTTTATGCATTACACAAACAGCAAGTAATGATGATCTTCATTATTATTCGGAGCTGGTTATGTTTTTCAATCTCTTTTCTGCCCTTTAATAAAACACTAAGAAAGCATATCACAATGGAGCAATATTAGCTTTCATTCAAAACTGTGTTTCTGACCACCTAGAAAACCAGGCCAATACTGACTCTCTATTAGCTTTATTTTTATTCAACTTGTGAGATTTTACCCATATGTTCTCCAGGTAGTTGCTTACTCTATTTGTCTGTAGCTTAACTGTAGCTTTTTAAAACTTTTTGGCCAAAAACAGCTACCAGATGTAGACAAAGATTATGTTACTTCAGCGGTAAGACCACACTAAAGGTTCAAACTTACAGCCAGAACAGCTAAACAATGAACTGAGACACAGTGCAAAGCTCTTTAAAGCTGAGGGGAACATTAAATTTGGACAATAAACTCAATCAAAACTATTGGTTTTCAGCTATAATCACACAGCCAGTAGATACACTGTGTTATGGCCTATTTACTGAAAATTCCATAAAGAAACTGTTGTATAAAGTAATCTGAACTAGTACTAATGCCAATATGTAACCAAATACTGAAAGTTCACGTTTGTGCTTAAAGGAAACACACCTACCAATATGAATATGATTGACAGAATTAGACAGAAAAAGTAATATGAATATTTCTAAATAATATCACAACAAATAGATTTTAGAAGCAATTGGCATGCCAGAAACATCACATCTCAAGTCAAGCAACACAAAGAACAGGGGAGATTCAAGCTTGCTGAAGTCAGTCATGTGCATTGATTGACCAGAGGGGGCAGGTGGCTTTCAGAGAGCTAGAGTTCACACAGAGTGGTTTGCACCATTAATCAATTCAATCTCTTGCCAGACATATCTCATTTCGCTCTCCCTCTACTCTTTAACTTGTCTCACTGAACAGCTACATTTACTTTCTGGTCAGTTACTCCAAACACCAGGAGCCACAGTAATATATACAGACAATGCAGAGAAGAGGCACGGAGAGAAAATGTCCTTGAGAGAAATGCAGCAGAAGGAATTCTTTTAGGTTTTTCCTTGTTTGTTCATAAATTCCAAACCAGCATGGCTCAGGTCACAGGTCAGAATATCATATGGAGTATATGGAATAATAAGACCTGAATAACTAAATAATATCTTGTGTAAAATTATTTACTGGATTTTTATAGATGCACTGGTTTACATTAGCCTGACATACAAAAGGTCCCCAATTCACAACTGAGAGGAAATACCCAGCCTTGGAGGTCACAACCCCATATAATAAATTAGGTGTACAAATCACATAGACAAATCTATCGACTGTGGTGACACCTTGGAGAGCTGCCAAAAGTACCATTCTAGAAGAAATGTATGTATTATCACCTTTGCCAAGATGGTTGTGTTTTCACCAGAGCTGGTTTATTTGTGTTCCCACAATATAACTCAAAATTTTATGAAAGGATTTTCATGGAATTTATTTGAGGGGTGGGGTGTGGACAAGTAACAAACCATTACATTTTGGGACTGATTTGGATTATGATCCAGATCTAGGAAATTTTTAATGATTTTTTTTTTACCACTGTAGGATTGGGGCCACTCCATGGTTTTGGAGGAGGCGTGTACTCTTCAAGTGTTTCTTACCTCTGCCGAGGAGGTTATGTTTTCACAGATGTTTGAATATCTGTCTGTTTGTATTTGTTTGTTTGTCTGTGTGCAATCCAACTCAAAAAGTTGTGAATGGATTTTTTCCCCGTTGCAGGATAAGGGCAATATCATTTTTTTTTTCTTTTTTATGCAAATTTAATGATTAAGAACATCAACAGCGAAGTCGGTTCCACAATGCCCCTGAAAATTTTTAACGATTTCAGCTACAACACTGTGTCACCACAACAGTGTATGATCCCACGATTATTTTGGTTTTTGTCTCACACAGATTGGATGAATAGTTACAGAGATATGGCTAAAATTTATGTAAACTTTTACAGAAAACGCCACCTGGTAGACAACCAACACTTCGGCTGCAGATGTGATGAATGACTATTATTGTGCCAGAATTCAAAATTGTGCATCAAATCCAATATTTTTTGCATTAATGTGAAGGATTTGAGGCAGCACTGGTGGCGGGAGTGGCATGATGTCACCATGAATGTATATAATCCCACAATCAAGTTCTTTTTCATTTCGTGCAGACTGGATGAATAGTCACAGAAATATGGCTAAAAGTGTGCTTTTTCTCTGCTGAATTTCATTGGTGGCACCAGCAGACATGACATGGTGTCAACATGAATGTGTGATTCCACGATCAATTTATTTTTTGTTTTGAACAGACTGGATGAATAGTCACAGAGACCTGCCTAAAACTGTAAAGAAAATTTATAGATAATGCCACCCAGTTTCATATCCATATTTTCAAAAAGGTTGAAAATCTAATCAGTTTTAGAGCTCATGGAGGTCTCTCACTGTGCCAAAATTCAAAATCCTACATTGAATAGTTTTTTCATTATCATGATGACATGAAGGATGTGGCTGCAGTGGCGCCACTTTTTAGGGACATAATAATGATATCAGTGTGATTCCAAGTGCTAGAAGTAAGTGTCATAGTCAAGAAATCATATTCCTCACAAACTGCCCTCAGACAGTTAAACTTGGCCCCCACCTATCCTCCACCCGCTCACTCAGCACTGGTTCCCTTCAAGGCTGCATGCAGCCCAGTAACACCATCATCAAATTTTCCGATGATATCCTGAAACTATCTGTTTGGAGTTCAGCAGACAATCTAACAACCTAACACTGAAAACGATGAAGACAAAGGAACTTATCATTGAACTTTACCACTCCTTTATAGAGAGCGGGCTGATGTACTATATTACAGTGTAGTACTGGAAGGGTTGTTTACACTGGATGCCCTTCCTGATGCAACCCTCCATGGTGAGAGGGGCTTGTGTGCCCACCTGGAATTGAACCAGGGACCTTTCGCTTGTAAGGTGAACGCACAAGCCACTACGCTACACTGTATTTCTACCTGCAGCTGAGGGTGATGCTGTTCTGCAATTTCATAATACATTGTATAATGACAATAAAGACTTCTAATTCTAATATTATGTTGGTAAAATGATTATTGCACTACTGTTTTCAGACCAAGCAGGTCCTAAACATGATGCACTATTCTCGCTAAGAACAGGACAACTAGTAATTGGGTTTTGGAAAACAAAATCTCAAGTTATATAAGCGCAACCAGGTATGGTCTATACAGCTTTTATATCTTTCACTATGTTTGATAAGAATTCATTGTGAAATTGAATTTGTTCAACAGGGTGTAACAACTTATTTGACACTTTCAGATACCCCACACGGAATTCATACCTAGACAGACAAACATGGATAAGCTGTTTCTGATACAGCAGGTCTTACTTTTCTCTCAGACTCTCTATTCTCTGTCACTATGGTAATGCCAGATGGTTTTATACTGCATTTATGCAGCATATTAGAGTTTAAATATCCAAGTGCCAGTTGTGATTCCTGTCTCAGTGTAACCTCATCCTGCAGTATCCGAATAAGAGGAGATCTAATGACAATGCTGCATTACATAATGTGATAACATGTGCACAGTCAGAGGTAGAAAATCAAAAATAATATTTATTAGGAAGAAACAGAAAAGAGGAACAAGAAAATCAGTCATGATCAAGAAAACCCTGCTGTTAATGTCAAACTGTTGCAACACTGAAGTTTTTCCATAAACAACAATCTGACAACAATAGGACAGGCTACAAGGGCCATGAAAAATTACATCTAAAGTCTTTCCCTAAATATTGAGAAGAAACTGCAATCTTAGTTTTAAAGGAATTTTCTTTTTATCAAGAATCATACATCTTTTGTGTGTGTGTGTGAGTGAGGAAGGTTATGTGTGCATTTGAGACAAGTGAGACCGCAAAGGCAAATGGAAAGTTACATAAGAACATCACGACCAAGCTAAACTAACTCTGTTATGCATGGTATGTCAGAAGTAAGAGATGAAGAGAGGAGATTTAAAGACATCCCGAAAATAAAGTATAGCTAGAAGACTGGCACTGAGTCCACAAACAAGTCAGAGTTAGAATTAACAAATGACAGACTCATGACAATGGCAGAGGGGCAAAATGTTAACAGAAAAATAGATATACTGATGGCTATTCAAGCACATAACATGAACTAGGAGGCAGAGTAGCACACGGAGCCACAGACACGGACAGAAAGAGATAGACAGACATGCAGGCTGACATGAAGATGCAGAGGTGGAGGTGCAGGTCTGTTAGTCTGTGCTTGCAGCATTACAAGCAGTATTATGTAAGAGTGCTGGGGACCGCATCACACAGAGAAAGCGCTCTCCTAAAAATCCAATTTGACACACACACAAGCACAAAGAAAAAATGTTGTATTTAGCAACTTAGTTGCAGTAATGGTCTTACAGAGGAGGATGACGAGGGGATTTGGAGACATACGTGAATGTGGCAATGTATGGTTCTGGTCTTGCAGGCTGATAAGCAAAAAGGAAGGACAGAGGGGCTAAGATGTCATCATGTTGGTTATACTATATGAACAAAAGTACTGGGCCACACCTCTTAATGACTAAATTCAGGTGTTTAATTCTGTTAATTCTTACATAAATTTGTGAAAGAACGCGTCATCCTAAAGAACTCAAATAATTTCAGTGTGGTAGTGTAATAGAATGCCACTGTTGCAACAAGTCAGTATGTAAAATTTCTTTCCTCCTGGATATTCCACGATGAACTGTAAGTGGCATTACTGCAAAGTGAAAGTGTTTAGGAACCACAGCAACACTGAGCTGCATAGTGTATAAAAGTTGCCAGTACTCCACTGGCTCAGTAACTGCAAAGTTCCAAATCTCCTCTGGCATTAAAATCAGCACAAAAACTGTGAGCAGGAGCTTCATGGCATGGGTTTCCATGGCCGAGCAGTTACATGCAAGCCTTACAGCACTAAGCAGAAATGCCAAGCATGGATGGGGCAGTGAAAAGCGTGTCACCACTGGACTCTAGAGCACTGGAAACATGTTCTGTTGAGTAACAAATCATGCAGTCTGGCTGTCTGATGGAGAATCTGGGTTTGGCAAATGCAGGAGAACATTACCTGTCTGACTGCACTATGCCAAATGTAAAGTTTGGTAAGGGTGGGATAATGCTACGAGGCTGTTTTCTAGGGATGACCTGGGCCCCTCAGTTCCAATGAAGAAAAATCTTCATGCATCAGCTTACCAAAACATTTTTGCACAATTCTATGCTTCCAACTTTGTGGGAACAGTTTGGAAAAGACCCTTTTCTGTTCCAGCATGACTATGCCCTAGTGCGCAAAGCAAGATCCATAAAGGCATGGTTGGGTGAGTTTGGTGTGGAAGAACTTAACTGACCCACACAGAACCCTGGCATCAGCCCCATCAAATATCTCTGGGATAAGCCAGAACAAAGATTATGAGTCAGGCCAGTATCTGACCTCACAAACGCTCTTCTGGATGAGGCAACGGTTAAAAAATGTCCACACACTCTCCAAAATCTTGTAAAAAGTATTCCCAAATGCATGATAGTTGTTATAGTTGCAAAGGGAGGAGGGGGGGACTCAATATCAGTGTCTATGGATTCAGAATAAGATGTCATAAAATCACCTATAGGTGTAATAAGTAGGTGGCCCAATACTTTTGTCCAAATAGTGTACATGTCTCATGGAATGCACAGTATTCTGGCAGCAATGGGTTTAACACTGCGAAGACACACAGACATAGCCTACGGCTTGTAAAAGTGAAATGAATGTGAATTGCATTAAAACTGTATTGTTTTCAATGGCCAGCAGAGGGCCACTCCTCTAGCTAAAATTCCCATTTAATTTCTGACCTCATCAAACATTTCTGTCATGTATTCATGGTGTCAAACACTAGTTTCATGTTTTCCCTAGTACAGCATGATGATATATATTTTTTTAAAATTATGACCACCTTTAAAGTAAAACAGATGGTAAATTAAGGTATGCTTATCAGTGTGGCCACTGTGTGAGAGTGCAGTGTCCCAAGATGACTCATAACATCTGTTTTTTTAAAAAAAAGAGGAAGGGCTAAAATGCTCAAATTGAGGGTTCAAAATGAGAATCCACGAACCAGGGGATAATATCACATTACCTATGGGGGGAAGTATTTCTGAAAGTGGTGTTAATGGCAACCCTTCTTGCACTTAACAATTTAGCTTGTCACACCCATGTAGGGCATACTGTGTAAGTAAGTAGGCAGAGTACCACCAGGATAACCTGCTAAATATGCAACCAAAATTGTTACTATCAATTAATTATGTAGCTTAGCAGCTCTAAAACTGTGCTATTTAACAGATAGAAGGTTACTTTATGGAAACAGAGGACATTACACTGGTCAACTAAAAGTATATTGTTAATATATTGGTGAACTGTCCTTTAACTTAGAGGCAAAAGTAATGTCAAGCCAAATGCACACCCACTCACAGATAATTGAATTCTGTTACTCTACATTACCACAGCAGGTTTGCAGCAACAGTGCGTCACCAGTGATAACTAAATGCAGAGGGACATCAATGACGCAAAAGCAGTGCTATTACCTAGCTGAGAGGGCTTTCCCTGCTCAGAGCGATGTCATGATAGGTTAATGATGCTACTGAGACACAGCAAGCAGTGATACCAAATGCTTCTTATTCTTTTTTAAATACATAACCTCTGTATGCAATACTGCTACATCTTTACAGCTATTCATAGATAAATGGTGTATTCTCATATTTTACTGTGTGACTTTATAATGTTGTGACTATAACACAGTAAGTAATGCTGTTAGTTGAGTAGCTGTGATACAATACTTCAAAACTAACTCTGAGGGTACTCAGCTGTGACTGCAAGTTTTGTTGTGCTGCATTCACATGTACCTGTGACCACATCTGAGTATGCCTGAGCTATTGCATCCAAGTGCATCATCACATAATTTTATTCAATGGCATTATGTTGAGTAAAGAAAGGAGCAAAATGAACATTGCAAATTTCCCCGCTATGGGAAAAATAAAGGATTATCTTATCTTATCTTATCTTATATTACTTTTAAGTCATTCTTTTTTATGTTTAATCCAAGTCATTATTGAAAAGGATTATTTGGATACTGTTCAGCCACACCAAAAACACTGAGTGCCACATTAGTCTTCATGCTCCAATGTCCCATGTGCATCTGCATTATTCATTTTTTCATTTACATGCGCACTATGAAATTTAGTGAGCCTTTCAAAGCTTCATCAGTAGTTGCAAGTCCAAACCACTGTTTTAATATTAGGTGTTGAGTTTTCCAGACAGAGGCTGTCGCTGGAATCACAGATTTAAGTGTACAGGGTCACAGAGAAGTGACTTTTGTGCTGCAACATACAGCGATTGTCACAGCAAGGGAAATTCGCCTTGTGGTATTCAAGACAAAAAAGCAGTATGACTCTGAACACACTATGACGACCCTTCTGTGAGGTCATCATGTCTTTGTGAACAATGCACAGCGAGCTCCAGGATGACACATCAGCTCGAGAGGTGACTCTGGCTGCAGATACACCTCTTAGCAGCCACTCTATCTTCTGCCTCCTCTTCAGCCTCCTACTCTCTGCTAAGGAAGGGGGAGGTTGAGTGGGGACAGGGAAGAAAGGAAGAGATGAGAGAGAGGGGAAGGAGGAAGGGCACAGAGCTAAAGCTATGCAGGAGTGAGCAGTGCAGAAAAAGGAGGTGTTTTTTGAAAGCCAGTCACCAATATATTCTCCCCCGGTCTTGTGCTTGTTACATAAAACCAACACATGTGGCCATCTTATTACATTCACATTAACGCATACATGAAAATAATTTACACAGGCACCCCTTGAAAGCACATTGCACCATCCACTAACACTTCAAAAAACATCTGCAGGCACTCATACAGGGCTGCAACTGAAATAAGACTGCTGAATATGTGTTTGAGATGTTTCTCTGTACAGTACAAATGAATTAACCTGAATGTGGTTTTGACAGCTGTAAAAAAAATGACATTTTTAACAATCTACTATAACAACAAACTAGCTATAATAAGTATACCCGTCACTCTGAATAATCTATTGACCTTGCTGAGAACAGTTTTTAGTGGAATTCACTAATTAAATAGAGTTTGTTTGGAGGAGCTTGGTGTTTGCTCAGGTTTTTGAGGACACTGTTACCACAAAGCAGCAGTGCTGTTCAAATCTGAAATACAATCCTTCGGTGTTGCAGTCACCACAAATAAATTTCCATTCACTGCCACTGTATTAGTATGTGGCAGGTCTGAAAGACACAGATCTTGAAGCTTAGTCAAGTAAATCCAATGTGTTTTAATGACTAGATAACAAAAGGGATAAACAAAATGGTACTGTCTCTCATTTATACAAACCTAATTACTAATTACTTGTCCTATTGTGGCACAGAAACTTCAGATACTTAACATACAAAAGATAAAGACATGGGATGTTCTTATAGTAATTCATAAAAACCATGCTTAAAACGTGGTACAAAAAATGGTTTTGATCTCTGTAGTTAATCCCCCTCTTGATAGCAACTATATGGTGGTATTTTCTTTACATCTCACCTGTTTAAACTGTATTAAACTTTAAGTTATGCATTATTATATTTATGGCCACTATAAGTAACAGGTTGAGTGTGGACACAGTCTGCTATTCATTCCCTCTGCTATGTCAAGTAACTGAATTTGGCGTCTTAACTACGTTTATTCATGTCTTTAGTAGACATTTTAATTCATTTATTTTAAATAATATTGCTTGTTTAAGAAGGGTATCTCTGTGCCAAGTTACTGATGTGGATTCATCTGCTGTGGTGACCCTTCGGGGAAATACAAGGGAACAGCTGATGGTGCTTTATGACTTCTTGTGATGCTGATCTCACTAACAGTCCATTTAAGACACCAGGTTTGACAAGTAAAACTGAAGTACTGTTTCATTTATATGTTGGCGCCAAGTAATAGATATCGCAAGTGTAATGCAGCCATATACACTCAATGGCCACTTCATTAGATACACCTTGCTGGTACTGGGTTGCACCACATTTTGTCTTCAGAACTGCTTTAACTCTTCATAACACAGACTCAACAAGGTGCTGTAACCATTCCTCAGAGATCTTGGTACATATTGGCATAATAGCATCACACAGTTGTTAAAGATCTGTCTGTGATACAAATCTCCCGTTCCACCACATCTGAAAGGAGCTCTACTGGATTGAGATCTGGTGATTGTAAAGGCCAGTTGAGTACAGTTAAGTCATTGTCATGTTCAGGAAACCAGTTTTGAGTGATTTGAGCTTTGTGACATGCTGGAAGCAGCTATCAGAAGATAGGAACACTGAGGTCACAAAGGGATGACATGGTCAGCAACAATATTCAGGCAGGCTGCAGCATTTAAAAGCTGATCAACTGGTAATAAGGAGCCAAAAGTTTGGCAAAAAATACCCCGCACACCATTACACCACTACCCTGAATCTGTGATACAAGGCGTGATGTGCTTTCATGTTTTTTTATGGCAAAATTCCAACCTTATTATCCAAATATTGTAGCAGAAATCAAGACTCGTCAAAGAGGCAACATTTTTCCAATCTTCTACTGTCCAATTTTGGAGAGCCTGTGTGAACTGTAGTCTCAATTTCCTGTTTTTATCTAACAGGCTGTCACATGGTGTGTGTTTTTTGTTGGGTTTTTTTTTGCTATTGTGGCACATCTGATTCAAGGTTCGATATTTTGTACATTCAGAGATGCTCTTTTACCAAGTAGTTATTTGAGTTCCTGTTGAGTTTCCTATCAGCTCAAAACAGTCTGGTCATTCTCCTCTGACATCAACAAGGCAGTTTGCCCAGAGAACTGCTGCGTAATGAATATTTTCTCTTTTCCAGACCATTGTCTGTAAACCCTAGAGACAGTTGTGCAGGAAAATCCCAGTAGACCACCAGTTTCCACCAGATCTGGCATCAATGATTATGCCACATTCAAAGTCACCTAAATCACCTTTCTTTCCCATTGTGATTCTCAGTTAGCACTTCAGCAGGTTGTCTTGATCATGCTTCAATTACTAATTGCATTGAGCTACTGCCATATGATCAGCTGATTAGATATTTGACATGGTATACCTAATGAAGTGGCCAATGAGTGTATATGTCTGAATAAGTCTAGACTAGACTCCTATTTCAATATTACCTCTCCAAAATGACACCAAAAGAGTGTGTCCCTTTTTTCCTCTAACTAACTTCACCATTTTCACAATCTTCATCGTGAACATACTGGCTGACTATGGCTCATAAAAGCACCACTTGTAAAATCATAATTGCATCCAGCACATTTGATTGAATAAAGTAGACTTACTGGTTTGCTGTATAATTTTCACTCTATGCATGAGTAACAGCCTTGAAATCTCTCCACTTCAAACAGCCATATTATTACAGTAGTGAATGAGTCAGGATAGTGTGTGGATAGTGTATGAGGTCACCCCCACACCTTGCACCTCGTGTTTAATGTTACAGAAAACTGAGTTATTCACTGAAAACAATCCAAATTCAACCATCAACAGTAAGTACACCTCTTTTAAACATGCATCCTGTGAAATTTTTTACAACCCATCTACGTAACCACAGACACACATTCCAGGTTGTGAGTGATTTTGTAATAAAACATCTTCTTATGGTCCTAGAACCAAAAACTCCCACCAAGACATGAGAAAACCTGTGGCACACAGACACAGAAGCAACTCCCTCTTTGTTCCGTTTATCAGGCACAGGCCCATCGATCATCCTTGCCTGGTTGCTACAGTAACCCCGTTATTATTCAAATCACAGAGCACAGGCTTGCAGAGAGGGTTGCGTATATGTGCGCATGTATGTGTTTGTTAGGTAGTGGAGATTCCCACTGGCTTATAGGCAAAGCAGCCACCTTTTCAGGCATCCTCCTTCCTTCCATGATCTGCATACCTATGAGGTTGTACATCATTTTAGACTTACACAGTGATCATTTCAGAGCAGACATTAGTGCACGTTCATACTCTCATCTACCACCACCATAATGGCACCTCACTGCTCCCCACCCATGTGATTTTCATTCAGCATTTTTCCACCATTTCTCTACCCCACTTTTGCTGCACTTCATTCAGCCTGTACCCCCTATCTGCTCAATCCCTCTCTTATTTTTCATTCACATTCTGCGGCTCCAAGACTCATTCATAAACAGCACCACTCCTTAAAGCAGCAAAAAGAAGGGAGGGGAGAGGGCGGATTCGAGGGAGGGTTGCCCCTACTGACTTACTGACTGCTGCATGGTGAGGGCTCCCTGAAAACAGCCAATGCAGAAGCAGAGAGGAAGAGGAGGGAGTGGGTAGGAGAGAAAGACAGTGGTGAACAGAGAGGATGGGGTAAGACTCTATCTGCCTAAAGCCACACTCTCCTTCACCTCCTCTGTTCCCCTTTTTTCATTCAGTCATTCATTCATTCATTCAAACCACCTTCCATTCACAGAACACTTCTCTTCTGCTGCAGTTTTTGTATCCGTTGTTGATGTTTCATCTGATCTGATCCAGGTAAAGACAAACAATGCAATATACAATATACAATTGTGTGTGTGTGTGTGTGTGTGTGTGTGTGTGTGTGTGTGTGTGTGTGTGTATCTGCTGTCTCCGAGTTTGTCTGTTAATGCAATTTGCACTCCCAACAAGCGTGATACCCCTGCCATGATAAAACTGCCAGCAGAGTTCTCTGACAGTCTGGCGCTGAACCTGGGGCTGAAACTGCATCTGGATCTGTGTCGTTTATCTGGCAGCCAATCCTCTCACAGCAAGCCGCCATGGAAGGTAGCCGGGATTCCTACTTTAAGATTTCACACCGCCTCATTTACATTCAGGGTTACTGTCTCAACAAATTCTACTCGGGCTTCTATTATAGTATTTGGTGAAATCAATTATGTTTTCAACAAGTGGAGTGAGTAGCGTCCAATCCTCTTTCTTTAAAAAGACATCCTGGGAAAATGACTCTGATCCCTTAATCCGTGACTTCAGTCAACACTTTCTTGGTGATGGTCTCAGTCCCTAGTTTCAAATCTTACTGAGTGCAACATGATGTTCATTTTGTAAGTTATGGTCCACTCCACAAGTGTGCTGGTTTACACATTCACCTTGCAATTAAAATATCACTGGTTTGAGTCCAGATGGAGACAAACCCTCCCGCAATAGCATCAGGAAGGCCATCTGGCAGAAAATCTGTGGCTTAATCCCTTTTGCAAACTCATCTGTTGGCAAAATGGGGGCAGCCGAAGGTGCTTTATTAAAGTAACAAAAGGAAGATAAAGCAGTGGATGAAGTGATCCTCTTACTTTTCATGGACCATGAAGACCCAGTCTGACATGCAAAACTGATAACATTCCCGTAAGTTTCAGATGTATTTAGTGCCATAAAACAAATGTTGCTTTCTGTGGGTAAACATGTTACACTTGTGTAACTTCAACATGTCGTATTTATAGAACATCCACATTACAATTTCAGAGTCTTAATCAGCATGTCAGCTTCAGTGTCAGGGTTCTAAGGCGTGGGGCGAGGATCCAATAAGCAGGACTCCGTTTCAGACTGGTTAAACTAGCGATGGGCAAACGATACAGAGGCTTTGGAGCTCGTTTCACTCTCCTTGAAGTGGAGTGATTCGAAACACTGACATTCCACGCTTCAGCCATCATCGCAGGTTCACCTCATGCTTCATTGGTTTCAAATGCTTTGATGCGTTTCATCGCTTCAGCGAGTTTCCTTGGTTTGACAGCTGTAAGTGGTTTGATGCTAAACAAGGCATGTAAGGTGCATCATTATTCTTCAACAGTGCTGGGTTGTGAATATTCCTGATGGACCCTACGAGTTGCCAAATGACTGATAAACCATCATCTTTAAAAACACTAAAACTGTGTTCATCCAAACACCATCATCAGTCAAAAAGCTGCAGCAGGAAGGATCTCTGGTCTTTTAAATAAGGCTTTCTAAATGAACCTAACCCAACATTTCACCCATCATATTCTGTCATTTATTTATTCTTTAGTTTAATCTAAAATGTTTTTAGAGTCCACACACATATTAAGGTTTGTTTAATCAAATGCCTTACTCCTTTTAACAAGGAACTTAATTGTACTCCTGGTGCAGTGTCTAAATGTCTTCTGATGACAATGCAATAATTAGCATACACGAACAGACAGGAACACAGCAGGATGACACAGAGGACCTGCTAAAAGTCAAAACTCAAAGAGGGACCAGAGTCAAAACAAAACTAGAACAGAAAATCAAAAAACCATACTGAACACAGGCAGGGCTAGAACTAAAGTTCAACCATGAACAGAGAATACAAGAAGAAAAGCAAAAAACTAAGAAGCTCAAAAACAGAACTTTAAAAACCCATACAAAGCTAGACTACAAGCTAGACCATGACACGCAACGCTTCTAGTTTGACCTTGTTGGGACTTGAAAGTGGTTTTTATAACAGCTTTAGAGGGCCTCTACTGCCTGACTATATCATTTCATGTAGTTATCATGAGTTTTGGTAAAAAATAAAATCCAAACAAACCTGAGTACAGGTTCTTCTGTGTCTAGTAAAGATCCCTGATATCTTTATGTGCTAGCAGGGAAAGGACATGATGGCACATCTCTTGCGGTGGAACCGGCTCCCATCCGAAACTGACAGCAAGTGACATGAGTGAGTGGTCGACTGGAGCAGAACAAGACAACTCTCAGGGAGTTGGGGGAGTTACTGAGACATGTTCAGACAGTCCATCCTCAAAGCTTGAATAACTCCAATAACCTCGCCGGCATCTGAAATATATAGAGCAGAAAAGCAAAGGTAAACAGGACATTTTTGTTAAGTTAGTTTTAAGGTTTTGACAGTTAACCATTGGCATTACATCCGCTAAGAAGATGAAAGTATCAGTGAATCAGTGAAAGACATGAAGCTAGACAGCTGAATGAAACTCAGGTCAGTAGCTGCAAAGTTCCCTTTTTTTTAAAATAAATTATATTTCTCAAACCAAAAACAAGCAGTGTGGTAACATCAGAGCAATAAGCTTTAAACCCCAGCAGAGCCCTCCTTTCTGGAGTGTCACAAAAGAGCAGAGATATGTGACCTCCGACTCCATCAGAATAAAGAGAGGTTCCTTTCAGACATACATGTAAAACAGTCACAACACCATGACCAAAGTTATAACAACTGGGTGAAACACAAATTTACAAATGAACAACTTGTGGTTTAATTCAATGGCCTACATTCAGCTGCAGAATCACACATTGTGTGATGCTCATTGGTAAAACCGTATCCTCTGCTGCCAAAAAACATATTTGCCAGAGATTAATTACTTTCTTACTGTAGCTTAACCATTGACACTCATTAGCATCATTATCTACTTCCTCTACTTTACATTATCTATTTCCCATACATTTACATTATCTAGTGCCTCTACTTCCTGAGGAAGCTGAGGAAAGCCCATCTCCCTCCCCCCATCCTGACTATGTTCTACAGAGGGACCATCGAGAGCATCATGAGCAGCTGCATCACTGCCTGGTTTGAGAACTGCACCGTCTCAGATCGCAAGACCCTTCAGCGGATAGTGAGGACAGCTGAGAAGATCATCGGTGTCTCTCTTCCCTCTGTCATGGACATTGTGGATGATCCTACACACCCCTCACACACACTCTTCACCCTCCTGCCATCCAAGAAGAGGTACCAGAGCATTCGGGCCCTCACACCCAGACTGTCCAACAGTTTCTTCCCTCAAGTCATCAGGCTCCTCAATCACCCAGGACTGAACTAAACCCCTCACACTCACCCACACACACAAACCCAGAACCACATAACACTATAAACCCTGTCCCACTCACTCACTCACTCACTCACTCACTCGCTCACTCACTCACTCACTCACTCACTCACACAATCTGCACTACCTCAACCGTTGCTACCGCACATCACCTCTTCTTCTTTCGGTGCTCGTGTCTTGTTCTTGTGTTGTCTTTTCATTGTGCGTTTCTTGT
>VUQH01046474.1:0-29187 GCA_015106775.1 Etroplus canarensis
TCTGGATGGCAGGAGGGTGAAGAGTGTGTGTGAGGGGTGTGTGGGGTCATCCACAATGCTGTAAGCTTTGCGGATGCAGCGTGTGATGTAAATGTCCAAGACAGAGGGAAGAGAGACACCGATGATCTTTTCAGCTGTCCTCACTATCCGCTGAAGGGTCTTGCGATCCGAGACGGTGCAGTTCCCAAACCAGGCAGTGATGCAGCTGCTCAGGATGCTCTCGATGGTCCCTCTGTAAAACAAAGTCAGGATGGGGGGAGGGAGATGGGCTTTCCTCAGCTTCCTCAGGAAGTAGAGGCGCTGCTGGGCTTTCCTGGTGATTGAGCTCGTGTTGAGTGACCAGCTGAGGTTCTCTGCCACATAGTGCGCTAGTTCTGTTAAATAAAGACACATCAATAAGTTACAGTGGAACTCAGTGTTGACAGGCTGATCCTGGAGGATGAATTCACTGTGTGCAAAACTGTCATCCGTCTGGTTGTATTTCTGATGTAGTGCTCAACTTTCAGGCTTGGATACTGCATGGTTTTCCACTGAATACCTTTTGAGCTTACGTTTGTAGTTAGAGACCTGACACTCGTCACTGGTGATGCTCTTCAACATAAAGATTGGGTTGGTTTGACACAGGAGTTGTTTGGTTCCTGCATAAGTTTGAGACACAAGATGAAATTGCAAATGCACAAGTGCAAAAGGAAAGAACAGGACTTTCAAAAAGTGATCTAAAAAAAGGCAAGGGACTGGAAGTGGTACATCGCTGCACAAGGAGAAAACTTTACAGGAGATTGCATCAAAATTTAAATCAGAGATCTTGCCTTTTGCAAGCAGAGTCAACATCCACAATATTATGAACTTGATGCTGTTTTACCACAAGTTATTCTGATCCACTGAGTGGTCTACTGATGACATTTAACTGCCTGGATCCACACCCAGAAAGTTTTCTTCCTCTTGTCTCCTTGGTTGTGATGATGGTAAGATTCCATGAAGGTGACAAACTCGACATAAACTAAATGGGGGTGAGAAGATAAAGCTCTGAAATTACTATTTCTATCCATTTATATTCTGAATATGTAATAGCACTGGGGCTCCAATCAGAATAACAGTATATTTGGACACTCCATGTTTTCTAAGCAGAGGAATTCAACTATCAAGTCTGTGAGCAAATTACTCAAAACTGAATTAAAAAAATAAGTAGCAAACCAAAAAAATTCTTATATGTAGTCTTATATATATGCTCATATGTAATTTGGACACAGTTTTAGTCTGTTGTTCATTGACATCAAATACAGTCATCTTTATTTTCACTCTGTAAATTCATTGTAGCAGGCTATAGAAAACAAAATTCTAACACATATCTGTCTCTCTCTTTTTGTCTTTGTAATAATGTGTGTGTGTGTGTGTGTCACTCCATGCTTGTATGCTTATATGCATACATGCACACATCCATGCATTTGAATATGTGTGTATGTGTGCCTCTTTGTTTCTTTTGTGTGTCTTTCTCTGTATATCTCTTTGCCTGCATCTGCTTTGATGTGTGTGCATATCTGTGTGGGTGTGTGCATGCGTCCACCTATCAGATGTGCAACAGGTGAGGCGTGGCAGGAGATCATGCTGGCGTGTTCACCCAATAAACCATGTGAGAAAGGATCAACCAATGAAAACAGCTCATCCAATGAGGACTGTGGCAGCCAGTTTGCAATCATTTACTTTGTCAGCTTCTACATGCTCTGTGCCTTTCTGGTGAGTACAGACAGAAAACAATGAGATTTTTAATTAGTAAAACAGTATTTAATATGATTATGATAATTAGAAAGAGCATATTTAAAATATTAACATATTTCCCCAAGTGTCAAACCTCACTGGAAGCATAACTTTTGAAATTATAATTTACATTCATTAGATTAGTGATTGCAATGGCTATAATTGTGTAGTAACTAATGTCACTGAGTCATAATTTTCCTCAGATCATTAACTTGTTTGTGGCTGTGATCATGGACAACTTTGACTACCTGACACGTGATTGGTCAATCCTGGGGCCACATCATCTTGATGAATTCAAGAGGATCTGGGCTGAATATGACCCAGAAGCTAAGTAAGTTCACAGAGAAATGTTGTCATTAACATTAACATTTTTCATCTGATGAAGCCTCCAAAGCTCTGTCTTGGTAACTGCAAGCTATACCCTTAGTTAATAAATTCCAAATTTTTATTAATAATTTTAGCTAGCCATTTCAACTGGTTATCCATTAGGTTTAGTTCACAATTTTTTTTTAAATTAATTTTGTCACCAAACACTTTTAGCCACTTTTTAGGTAGCTTCTCATCTGTTCTAAACATGTAGGCATGCACTTGTTTTGGCTGTGTATTTCTACTGTTTATCCTTTAATTTTAGTTAACTGGAAAGTTTTCTGCTGAAATTCGTTCAGGCTCACTTAATTTTTTGATTTTTTTTGCAATTAAATGTAAGTTCTGTTCAATTAGTTGAGCTAAGCTATCCATGTACCCTATTTCTACAACAGAAGCACTCTCTGGGGTATACTCTACCCCTGGCTGAGAATCACTGGTGTAGAGAGTCTCTATAATGTGACATCTGTGCTGGTTTTAGGGGGAGAATAAAACATCTTGATGTGGTGACTCTGCTCCGGAGAATCCAGCCTCCCCTCGGCTTTGGAAAGCTCTGTCCACACAGGGTGGCTTGCAAGGTAAACATACCCACACAGTCCCACAAATTCCCAAACAAGGTCTGAAGGCTACAGAGCTGTCAAAAATATAACGAATAGTTCAATTTCTGTAAGTAAAGGATTAAAAAATTCATCATGTTGTGTAATATTAGAATAATGACATATGGACAGCTTATAACACCTTTCAAAATGACTCAAACACACGCTGACAACAAATCGTACCTGAGAAAATATCTCAGAAATCTCTCTAAAGGAAAATTGGTGCCCTCAGAGTCAAACTGCTATTTGCTTATTTTTTTGACAAATTGTCTGTTGCCAGTATCTGTTGGCAGCTGTAATTGAAATTCATCGTGTTAAAAATGTGTGTGTGTTGTGTGTGCATTCCATCTCGCGTAGCGTCTGGTGTCAATGAACATGCCTCTGAACAGCGACGGAACAGTAATGTTCAACGCTACACTATTTGCCCTGGTCAGGACCGCACTCAGGATCAAGACGGAAGGTAAAAGACACCTAGAAGGAGTAATATAAATGTACAGGCACACGTCACACATGTACAAAGTGGTGGGCACATAATCATATAATGTATATATGTGGGTAGCATCAATTAGGAACTACGGGTATGTTTATTTGTTTTAAATTGTTAAATTAATGGAAGTAATTAAGGTTTAAGAACACGTTAAGAGCACTGTTTATCACACATTAAAATGGATGTCACCCACTTTTTTATGGACTACTGTCCTGAAGCCTAGGGTTTGGCATTTTGGCCATCCCCATATTGTTTTTTTAGAGCCATGAGTTATCAGCACATGCAAGTTTGTTTAGTTCCATAAACTGTATGTATGCATTGCAACGACAACGCATGCAATAAAGAGTTCTGTTTATGCCAGATTTTCTTAAGTTATATTAACCAAACATTTTATATCAGATGATAAAATTTCCATTTTGCTGTCCAGTGACAAAAATGTTCTAATACTTCTGATTCATAGAAATGTTGGGAATCCATAAATTAAGTGTTGCAGTTACAGATGCTGTGTTGCAGCTTTTCTCACTTAATGGGCTGTGAAGTAATGTAATTTGAAACTATGAAAATATCACTCTGAACCTACATTGTGTGCTGTAAACTGTGGTTTGTGTGTACAGGGAATCTGGAACAAGCCAATGAGGAACTGAGGGCAATAGTGAAGAAGATCTGGAAGAGAACCAGCATGAAGCTCTTGGATCAAGTAGTTCCCCCTGCTGGCGGTATGTAAACTTTTCAGCACAGCTTTATATGCTCAAATATTAAAAAGGTGAACCCCTTCAACAGTCATTACTTTACACACCTGATTTTTTATTATGACTGTGATCAAAACTTTGACTGCAGCTTTTCTGAAAAAATACTATAAGGTGTTATTTTTAAACAATCTATTTTAATTATGATGTGTTTATTTTTTGTAGATGATGAGGTAACAGTTGGGAAGTTCTACGCTACCTTCCTCATCCAGGAATATTTCCGCAAGTTTAAAAAAAGGAAAGAACAAGGGCTTGTGGCCAAGGTGCCCCCCAAAACCGCACTCTCTCTGCAGGTACTCACAGAAGTTTAGTTAACGTAAAGCTTTATACATGGGGTGGGGAATGTCTGAAATCCTGGGTTATCCCATGATTTGTAAGCAAGATTTCATGGTGTTTGGTCTGTGTGTAGGCGGGCCTGCGGACATTGCATGACATTGGCCCAGAGATTAGGAGAGCCATCTCTGGAGACCTGACTGTGGAGGAGGAGCTGGATAAAGGCGTAAAGGAGCCTGTGTCAGCAGCATCTGAGGACGATATCTTCAGGGTAAAGGTTGGATACACACACCTTCACTCACTCTCTAGAAAGAGAGAGAAAGAAAGATGATCAACGCCAGCTTGAAGCCGTATTATTGCTCCATGCACATAAACATACATTTTTGCATGTGCTCAGAGTCAAAAAGACAAAAAGCCTCATATTCCACCACATAGCTTGGCTACAAACTGCTGTACTGAATATCTGGGTTTTAAACAATCTTTCTATGAAAACAAAGCATTTTATGAGCTAAAACTATAAAATGAAACACACAGTATTATTGCACCACATAACTGAGCACTGAAACTGTATGCCTTACACACACACATATACGTACACACACACAAAGTTTCTTCTACTCCTTTGCCAAGAGGGTGAGTTAAACTATCAGCCTTCCATTTTCACTACCATTGCAACTGTCATATGCTGTTTTTTGGTGCTGTATTTATTTACGTTTGCATAGAGGACATAAAACAGATAAACTGAAAAAAATAGATCTGCATAGTTGAAAACATAACCAATCTTCCATACCTAGCTAATATTAAGCAAAATTAAGATCACAGAAAAAGTTGTAGTGCCTGGTTTATTCCATTTTATTGCTTTGCTCTCATGTAAAGGATTTCATCCGCTAAAATTGTTCTAAAAGTTTTTTTGGCAAACACTGTGAGCAATATCTTCCATGGTTTGTGACAGAAGCTCTTTGCTTTGCATTTCCATCATTGCTAAATAAAGTTTTATTGCTGCGAGCAGTGAATGTGGCAGTAGTGGTTATGAATTGTGACTGGGTGTCGTGTGCTATAAAATATAAAGATATTTCAACCTAAACATTATTTAACTCCCTTTCTTTTTCTAATTTCTTCATCTTCATGTTGCATCTTTCCATTTCTCTTCCCTTGTTCTTTTCTGCCATCCTTTCCTCTTTTCTCCATCTCCTCTCACACTACAGCGTACAGGTGGGTTGTTTGGCAACCATGTCAACTACTACAACCAGAGTGATGGACGTGGGTCCTTTCCACAATCCTTCACTACCCAGCGTCCCTTGCATATTAGCCAGAAAGGCTCACCTTGTGATGGCGAGAGCCCATCTCACGAGAAGCTCATGGATTCAACCACTTTCACCCCTTCCTCTTACTCCTCATCAGGCTCCAACGCCAACATCAACAATGCCAACAACACTGGCATGGCTGGGGTGGCAACCCAGGGCATCAGTCGATTCCCAAGCCCATCTATAAGCACTGTGGATGGGCACACAGGGCAGCCACTCACCCCCATCTTGCTGCCAAGATCTGCGTGGTGCTTTCCTCCAAAGAGGTGAGTGCAGGCTGAACAGCAGATTCCATCTGCATCTTAACATTATTTCCTTTATCTGAGTGTTGTTTTGAACTTTCTTTCCTACTTTATGTTATTTATAATATGTATCTAGCTGGTTAACATAATTAACAAAACAAGATGTCAGTGTGATTCAGCTGTTTATTTCTTTCTACTACCTGCTTTGTTTCCCTGTCTTTTGTTTCTGATGGCAAGCAGGACGTGTTTTTATGACAGCCTCATGCGGTATGTCGCCAGGGACAGAGAAAGAGAGCAAGAGAGAGAGAGAGAGAGAGAGAGAGAGACTGTGTGTGTTTGTGTGTGTGTGTGTGTGTGTGTGTGTGTGTGTGTGTGTGTGTGTGTATTTTAATCTCATAATGGCATATAAAATAACATAGCTGTCAGGGTGCTATAGTGACACCTGTTGCTATGCACACAATGCTTATTTGCATTAGCAAAAGTCAGGCTACATGCTGCTACTATAAAATCAGCAACCAAAGCCATAGATAAGACTGTTTGGTTCAACACAGCCAAACCTTTCCTATCAAGGGCTTCTGTGACTGCTAATAACACAATGACATTCATCTGTATAGAAATGTGCAAACATCTGAAAGCTCATACTTATCTGCTTTACTTGTGGAAATGTATCTATATTTCCGTGAAATTTAGTTTTTGTGTTTTGAAAGTTGTGCTTTATTTGGTTAAAATTTTAATACCAAATTTTACATAGCCTATATATTGATTTGATGATGACATGACTTAGCACTAGCAACCCTTCAGCACAAACTTTACATGTAGAGTCATTGTACTGGTAATCCTTTAAGAACAGCAAACTCATTAGTATGTTTGTGTGTTCTATTCACTTTCTTTTGTTAGCTTCTTAGGGCTTTACACTTTAGTTTTGTATACATTGGGTGTGATGCCATGTATCCCTATAGTTTTCCTATTTACTTTGCCTACTAATACAGTTATTAATCTGGAAATCACTCCAGTGCAAACAATGCAAAGTTTAAGCTTTCTGATGTGCTTATCTCTTTGGATTTGATCAACTTAGCAGCAGGGTAACATCCATGCAGGCTTAATCAAAATCATCCAGAAGTCGGGTCACTCTTCTAACCCAGAGTTTGCTGTAGAGCCCCTAGCTGATTAAAGGGACATCTGGCATTTTTAAAATTTTTGTTGTTGTTGTTTTTGCTGTTGTTCTTCACCAGGCTGTTCTTTTGAGAGATTTATGTGCCACTGCCTAAAATAATTAAAAGAATTGCTTGTTTCTTTGGAAGAATTCACAATTAAAAATTTATTAATTAATTATGGGTACATCAAACTTGGCATTTTGTCATGACTCTTAATTTGAAACACAGGGAAGCTGAAATATTGAAAGTGAAAACACATCTGGTGAAGAAGAAGAGATTAAAATTCAAATGTCAGAATGTCTCCTTAAAGCTTGAGTCTCGGATATGAAACATGACTGGAGAAAAGACATCTTTAGATGCAAAGAGAATGCAGCTCTCCTCTGTATATTATAAGGACATGTATTGTCTCGGGAAAAAAGTTTCACAGGACTCCATGCACTCCTGTAAAAAAACTTAGTACACTCTTACAAGTTTAGACTGTGCAATGCTCAGAGAAATTGCTAAAAAGCCATAGCGGTCACTCTAAAGGCCTCAGTTAGCATGTTAAAATTCATGACAGTGCAATTTAGAAAAGGACTGAATAGGCATGGCTCTTTTGGAAGGGTTGCCATGGCAACCTGGCTTAGGTTTGCAAAGTTGCATCTGAACGAAACACAAGACATCTGGAACAATGTACTTTGGACAAGCAACGCAGACTGCCACATTTGGAGAAAACCAAACACATCATATCAGCACAAAAACCACATAGCAACTGTCAAGCACAGTGGTGGACGATTTGAGCTAAAGGACCTGGGCACCTTGCAGTCATTTAATCAACCATGTATACCAAAATAGTTCAAACTCTAATATGAGGCCATCTGGCTGACAAATAAAGCTTGTTAAAAATTAGGTCATATAACATGACAATGATCCCAAGCTCAACAGCAAATCTACAACAGAATGGCTGAAAAACAAAAGAATCAAAGTGTAATGGCCCAGTCATGGTCCAGACCTCAACCCAACTGAAATGCTATGGTGGGACCTTAAGAGAGCTGTGCATGAATAAATGCCTGTGAACTTCAATGAAATGAGGCCATGTTGTAAAGAAAAGTGGGCCAAAATTCCTCTGCATTGATGGGAGAGGCTGATAAAGTCATAGAAAAAAGGATTCCTTCAAACTGCTGCTATAGGTGGTTCTAGAAGCTATTGAATCACGGAGTGTACTTAGTTTTTTACAGGTCTGCATAATCCTGTTAAAACTTTCTTGTATTTGCACATTTACTAAAAGTAGTTTAATGCCGAATTCTGGTTTTGTGTAGGATTTATGCAGGATTACAATCCAATGATGGAAGTTCCTGTGCTTAAAAAACTGTGCCACAGCATATTGCTGCTTATGTGGAGTTTTTTGCGCTTTATACTACTTTTACTATTCATCTAATCTGGTCTGTTACCTGTCCAAGTCCAAAGGAGGTGCAGGAGTCTATTTACCTATCAGACTATAATAAAAAAGATTATTGTGGATTTTATTTTTGTCCACTGAGAAACTCAGAAACACCTTGCCAACCAAAACTTTGTTTTCTGCTAAGTAATGATTAACGGTATGTAACAGATGAACAAAAGAAACTTACAGCCTCTGATTGTGGGGCTTCATTGGAATGGCTTTATTATAATGATAACAGTGTAAAAAGTCAGTTTTTTAACTTGGCCTTTATTGAAATATGTCTCTCTGAATTAGACAATGCGATCCCTCAATAATGCATCCTCTTTGTTGTTTTTTTTAAAGATGTTTGAACTTCAGTCTTCTTATCAGTTGCCATATTCCAGGTGTTGCCTTTGACACTATTCATCATTTTGCTTCAAGAAAATAGCTGTAGCTTCCACCTGCTTCTCCTCAGACTTTATCTTCGCCTTCCTCTACCTACATGCAATAGTTAAGCATCCATGGGTTTCTCCTTTGAGCCATTTTTCTATGTATTTACATGTTTTTGCCTATTTGTGTTCCTGTTTTTCTGTTTGTTGTGTCTCTTTATGTTCATTTTGTGTTTTTGTTTGTTCGCCCGTTTGCTTGTTTGTCTGTAGTTCTGACTCGAGTGACAGTCATCTGCCAATCATCCGAAGAGGGGAGGGGTCAACAGAGGAGACATACGACGAGAGCTATGTTGAAGACAGAGTGTACCATGAGGATGACCACTCACTCTCCTCTGACATGTAGCGTTTAAACACATGTGCACTCAAAAACAACCAACAAAAAAATAATAATAATTTATCACAACACCTTTGAAAATTTACAACTTTTTCTTCATTTTATGAATTTGTGTGCTATTGTTAGGCTGGTGTATCATGATGAAACGTGTAAGCAGTTGACTCCCATGGAGGAAGCAGAGGAAGTAGAGGACAGAAGAGGAGGAGGAGGGTGGCAGTCTCCCAGGAGAGTCTTCCTCTGTCCCACTTCTCTGGGTGAGTAGAGATACATACACTTAAAAAATGTGGTCTATTAATCGTACCCACTGTAATTTATGCATCTTTACATGCTGTGTTTTTGCATACTTGTGGCGCTGATATCAGGACGGAGATCATCATTCCACTTGGAGTGTCTCCGGAGACAGTCAAGGCCAGACGTCTCTCAGAAGACGGCTGTACCTTTACATCTTGTCCATCATCAGGTAGTAGACAGTGACATAATAAAAACAAATACACACACAGTTACAGATGCACATAACCAAGTGGTAAATACATTTTAAATGCCATATATGACACTGCTCTCCCAGCTTTGTTTAGCAAACACAATCTTCCCTGCTGCTCCTTTCTAACTCTCTCCTCCTGCAGGCTCTGGCAGTGGCAGGGTTGAGTCCTCTGCTACGAAGAAGTCATTCACCGACTCTCTTCAGTCGACTATGCTCCACGCCTCCAGCAAGTCCCACAGGTATACCACATCCTGTGCATGCATCATAGCCCCAAAAGTTGCTTGTCAGAAAAAAGTCCTCAGCAAGCGCATCTGTACTTGTATTTAATGGGAATAAAGCAGACCACGGAAACCAAGACAGGGAATTTTAAAGCACTTGTTGTTCTTCTCACATTACATCTCATCAGTGAGACAGTGTTGACCTTTTTTTCTTTGTTTTGTTTTTTCTTAGCTGAATGCAGTGATGCCTCCTACCAGCGAGTTCCTTCTCTGAGGTTAGAGGGCTCCAATTCCCATGAAAAGCTGAATACCAGCTTGCCCTCTGTCAACTGTGGGCCATGGTAAGATTTAGAGCTGCTCTAAATCACACTTTAAGCACAAGAGACAGTCTGAATGATATTCTAGTCACATTGATGTGTGTGTTTAAACAAACGTTTCCCCCCTAGGTACAGTGACAGTAATGGGAATAGCCGGGTGCCCAGTCCTAGCCCCACCCCTAGCATGTCAGCATCCGGCCAAAGGGCACCACGGCCGATGTCACTCACTGTGCCCTCGCTACTGGGGAAAGACTCCAGCTCGCTGTGTCATGGTAGTGCAGGCAGTCTAGTGGAAGCGGTGAGTATGTGCTATATGCGTGTGCGTCTGCGTAGTTGGTGGAGTTTATTCTGTTGCTTAGCATGCATTCAACACTATATTAAAACAAATAAAATATTCAATCTTAATCCTTTCTGTCCATTTCTCTTTTACCCATTTTCCTGTTAAGGTCCTAATATCAGAGGGCTTGGGTCACTTTGCCCAGGACCCCTCGTTCATTGAGGTGACCAAAGCTGAGTTGGCTGATGCCTGCGACATGACCATTGAGGAGATGGAGCACGCTGCCAACAACATTCTCAATGGCAACACTCCCACAAACACCACATCCAGCACCTCGTCCACCTCTCAGCACAGCCCCAATGGCAACCTCCTCCCCTTCCACACAGCAGCAGCAGCAGCATCAACGCACAGGGACCGAGTGGTTGGCTTGAGTCCCAGCGAAGGTGGGGGAGAGGCCGCAGGAAACAGAGGCTCCATACATGGGCCCTCCTCTATAGAGGAGCGGCAGGAGCTGCTAGCCAGAGGGAGAGGACAAGAAGAGGAGGAAGAGGAGGAGGCAGGCAGGAGGGAAGAGGGGCACCACAGAAGCTCAGTTGTGATTGGAGGAGCACGACAGAGGAACAGCGGGCTGTTGGAGGATGAGGATATGGAGTGTGTGACAAGCTTGTAGGAGTCAACTTAATGGGTTTGATCAGCAAACTGGCCCCTCTGACATCATCAGAGACTTGATGCTTGTCAGTGCTGCTTACAGCACTGCAGCTGGCTCTGTCTGTCCCCCCTTTCACACACACACAAAACACTCTGTCGCTCTGGACAATGGCGGCCAGTGATGCAACCTTAAACACCTGGTTATGATTTTGTTCGTTTCTGAGTTACTATATGAGTGAATGTGTGTTGTAAAAACAATATACTATATGAGCGTATGCTTATGTGTGTTTGTTAGTGTGACCTATGATTTTTTTCTATCTGTATGTGTGTACGTGTGTTCTCCACACGTGTCTGAGTGTGTCTCTAAAGTGCCTCACAGTTTTATCATGTCTTCAAAGCGCAGAAAAGTAGACACAAGCAAAAAAGACAAAGAAAAGTATGACTGAAGGAAAGGTTGGCAGGAAACAACAGAGGCAGGAAGTCCTTTTTTGGATCTCCTGCAGACAGCATAGCGTGTTTAATGTTTTCATTTCTTATGCCTACTTTGGTGTTGTGTTATTGTTGTTTGTCTGGCCGCCATGACACCAGGTAGGGGACAGCAGACCAGCTTGTGGAGGGGTCAGTTATGGATTACAGTCTGACCACACCCGCTTGAGGTCAAAGGTCAACTCCTCCTCTTTGGTTCACTGATGATGAAGCGCTGTATTGAGTAAAACGGGGTGAAAAAAAACCTGTTTTAAATCTCATTTCTCCTCCTCTTCCAAAGCTAAGGAACCATGGAGCACAGCCCTGCCAGCCTGGAGGTGGGATTGAGGTGACACACCACCTCCAGTCAGTGGGGGGAAGGATTTGAGGGATGGTCCAACAGCCACAATAGGGCTGCCATAGGGGGGCACCAGCAGAGAAAGACACTCTCTGGCCAACAGGAAGCTAGCCAGTTCTTTTTTTTCCCCGCTGGTCAGTAAAACTCCAGCGAGAGACAAACTCATGTCGTCTGTCACCTTGAGCTGGCTTCGCCTCCTCCACCGCTTTTCCTCGTTTGGTCACACCCATGTGCTGCCCCAGACAGGAGGAGCACTGGGTGGCTAAGCAGAGACAGCAGGCCCCCCTTTTCTGCCTCATACCTCGCCGTTCCTCACTCCTTCCTCCCTCCTCTTTGGTTATATCACTATCCCTCTCCCATCCCCGCTGATTTTTTTGCTTTGTCAGCCCTCGGGGAGGCGTGCGTTTGTTGAACAGGTCAACAGAGATGGCAGGGTGGCGGGAGAAAGGGAGTGACCGATTGAAACGAAAACTGACTCTGCCGTCAATCAACAACACTTCCTTCTCCAAGATCCTCCTGTTCTTCTCAGCGTGGAATCCTATTGGATTTGCTGCCACACACTATTTCTACAGACCACGCCCACTATGTATTTAACAGTTCAATATTGTGCAAAACTGGCTAGCCATGACTATTTTTGTTTTATATTCATGATGTAATTGGTTTAATTTATCCTTGATTTGTTTGCACAATCGGGGTGCTGGTCTTATAAATGTATTTTTGCTCAGTTTATTTTAGGAGAATTTTAAGAGGTTTTAAGTATCGAAGCAGGGCGTAGTGTTTGTGTGCGAGTGCATAACTATATTTGTGAGTATGGATGTGTGTTTGTGTTTTAGTACAGGACGTATGCATGTGTGAATGCGTGAGATAGAGTGCGTATCTTTAAAAAAGGGGGGGTGAGGGTCTTTCTCTCTATCAGTATGCACCTTTTACAGATTGTATCTATTTATTTATTTATTTTTCCCAGAAGAGAAAAAAATGTGAGAATGCGTGTGTGTGTGTGTGCATGTGTTTGAGTGGTTACTTGTATATTCTAAAAAGCTGATTTTAAGCCTAGACAGTAAATTAAGGTAGCATTACAAGTATGGTCTTGTGTGTGTGTGTGTGTGTGTGTGTGTGTGTGTGTGTGTGTGTGTGTGTGTGATAATGGGCCTCCTTAACACAGGGTTACCATGGACAGGCATGCTTCCAAAGCTTTGTGATTTCTTTAGCACGATTTTTACTTTTTAGCCAAGCTGCAGAGTCAGAAGTTACTCTGTCTTCAACAACTAGTCATGGCATAACTTTTCTTTATTTTCCTGTTTAAGCGTTAGTTGACCGTCAGGTCTCCAGCAAGGGGATGGACGTGTTTCAGCAGTGCAGCTTGGCCAGAAAGTATGAAGCCTTTTGGCAGTTTCTGCTTTTCTTTATCATGGTGGTTGTTGCTGTGAATGGTAGGAGCCCCTAATTCATACTGCCACAGTGATACCTCGTAAAGAAACTCACCGTGGTGTCACCCCGATTGCTCGACTGTAACACACATGTATCACATTATTTTATCGTTTTATCCAAGTTTAAACTCCAAATGAACTATTAGGGCTGGTGTACAGATGCTGCAAGACTTCTGAATCACATCTCTTTGTCTGAGGCTCATGTCACAAAACATGTTTTTATTAGGACTATTTCAGATATACACTAATTTCCTGTTTATGGTATTTATAATTTACTGATTAAATGAATTGCAGAAAATTTAGAATACAAGCAGGAAATTTTACAGATGACTATGAGATATGATAATTTTTTGGTTAATGTGATAAATTATTGGATAGAAATCACAAAACTTAAAACTCCAATGGACATTTAATCCTAGAAGATTATTTTCTCATGGCTTAAAGATAGCCTGATATTTCTATCTTTATCTTTTTTTAGGTTGTTCCTTGATTATAGTTTGGATATACTTAAAGTATGACCATAGCCAGGTACTGTAATCAAGCCTCAGTATTTTATACAGGGCACGGGTTTCACTTTGGTATTGTACCGTCTCCAAAAGGCATTCCTGACATCAAAATCACATCACTGGTATCAACTGCCATGTGTATTATTATTATCTTAACAATTTCTTAACATGTAAAAGTGAAACCAGTAAATATGCAGAATGTATGCAGGCAAGGAAAATGAATTAACAAAATTCAGTCTCAAACATCTAGCTTTTGTCTGACAAAGATTAAGCTTTTTTTGCCTTTAAAAATGTAAGCTTGGCCTGGATATCTACCGGCTACACCAGAAGTCAAAAATATATGCTATTGTCCCCATAGGGTAAGTCATCAAAAGATAGCAGATAGGTTGTCAGACTGAGAAAAACACTGGTGTTAACACAACTTTAATAATGCAAAGTCAAACAGAAGAGTATTGAAGGTCACTGAACAGTGCAAGTTAACTTTATGTTTTGGTTAGAACATTAATAACTCTAACTTTTAAACCTAAATTGTTAGTTTCATGTATAAATTATTTCTAAAAGTCTCATTTTAAAATACCCCCACCCTGAGACACACATGTTTTAACTTATAGTCATTCATTTTCTCTTTAATTTACCATTAAGGACTTACTGTCAAGCTCTAATTCTGTCATGTTAAGCAGAGCAGCTTTGTGGCAGGGAGGGGTATGCATGGACACACTGCCATACACTGCGTCCTGTGCCAGTAACAGACTTCTGACATTATTATGCAAACTAAATGTGAATGTTGAGTGTGTTGTAGTGGCAGTGATGTTATTGTTTTGTGGTAATGATACTGCAAACTGAAAAAGTCTGTGTTGTCAACGGCATACCCTCCCTAACTTCTCCAAAAATCCTTTGGCTTCATAAAAGTATCTTCAGCATTTCTCACAGTTAATGTAAAAACACCTCTTAAAAGTATGTTATATTCTTTAAAAACAATATTATAAATTTGATAGTATAAGCTGACGGGCCCCTTGGTGGCTGGTGACCCAAATCAGTTTCAATATAAGCTGCTCTTTCTAGTCTAAAAGTTAGTAAGACAGATCTGGGCATAGTCAAGGGTGTCAATACCTTAAAAGTAGCACAATATCACTTTGCGCTTTGGTTTTGTTTCCACACTTTGTTAGATTAGTCCAGGTGAAGTTTGGTTAACCCTGAATATGCTAATTTACTCAATAGACCCATTGTCTGTTAAAAGATAGAAATGTAAACAGCAGGCATCTGAATTGTTTTTCTCTCTGAGCTGCTACAGTGGAGCCAGTGTCTGTTTTCTACCAACCATTTTATCAGCTAGTATATCAACAGCCATGAATGTTACACTCTTTTAAAAAAGATAAGAAACCATTAATGAATGACAGTATTGTCTGGAATTGTTCAACACAAACACACTCTCAGATTTGGCCAAGACAAATTTAGGAAATTTAGGATGGGAAGGTTTCCACAAGGTTACAAAATAGATATTTTCTTTTTTTTTTATAAACCGACCAGTAGCATCTTCGATTAATAAATAATGCACAGATGCACTCAGAGGCTAGATTCAGTTTACCTTTGTGTTCCTAATAAATGTTAAGATAGATATATACACAAATTAACCCTGCCCATCAGAAATGCCATCCAGGCTTGCTGTGTGGTTTCAAATGTTGGTGAGACATTTAGAGACCTGTGGTGCCCCCGTGTGGAGTGGAGCAGCATTGCAGTTTTTATGTCCTACATAGATTAGCATGAACTATGAGGTGTTGTGTTGCAGTGTAATGATACGAGTGGGTGTAATCCTGCAACCCACAAGATATGCAAAAACAATGCAATAACTATGACTGTATACGAGGATCCCGAAATAAATATGTTTGTTAAAGCTGAGGAGAAAAAACAGTATCATAAAGATGTATTATTTTTTGTTTGTTACTTTTTAAGTAAACTTGCCAGAAAACCTAACATACTTGAAATCAGGTACATTGCAGTGCAGTATAGTAAAGATGTATTTATTTTTCTTTCTTGTGTCAGGGTGTAGGTCAAGCATGTTTTTTGAGACAGTGACCTGAAGATCCGTGTTTTCCTCGTGATTTAACAAACAGCCAATGGAGACGCAGAGAAAAAGTGATTCAGCAACAAAACCAACTCAATATATCTCCCTAACTCACTACTTTTTGATTGTGTTCCTTTATCGTGTTTATTTCCTGTTACATTTTTTAAATGAATTGAGCTCTTTGGGTGTACCGTATTGCATGAGGTTCACATGTTGACATTTGAGCGTTCCAGGTTTTGCAGTCATTTTCTTTCAATCAGGTTAATAATGACAGAGTAGCCTTTTCTATTTAGTGTACATAAAATGATTTAAGTTGTTATTTCTTCTCCAGAGTTGACTGGACAGCAGTTGGACAGAGTGCGGAAGGTGATTTTGCATATCTTGTGTCTCATGGGCTTTTAGTTTATTTTCATAATGCTTAACCCTGAGAAGGACAGAGATATGAGTTTAAAGAGCAGACAAATGGTGAACTAGAGTGTTTTTGCTCCCGAGCTGAAGCCGATGTCATGATAATATGCCTGTGTTGCCATAGTCTCCCATCATGTTTGCTGACATGTAGAAGATGAACTACTTTAAACTAGTATTTTGTTCCTGGACAGAGTTTGATTAAAATCCAGGTTCAGGACAGATGCAGACAGGAGTTTCACAGCACATATTCAAGAATAAGAGGAATAATACAAGCATTAACTAAAACCCTGTCCCTGTTCTATATGCTAATTCTGAGACAGTTACTTGAGATTAACTTTTAGCATTGATATAGATGATGTTACTATGCTATTATCACCTAAATAGTCATCACTGTGAGTAAGCTCCCCTTTGGCATGAGTAAAATCTGTAGAGCTGGCCTTTATGATTTAATACAGATAGTCCCACAACAACTCATATTAAAAAAAAATCTATTTCTTATTCACCACCTGGTTGTGCTGTAAGGCAACAGGCTGCCAATAATGGCCCTTTTGAACAGTTTGACTAATTAGCAGGCAAAGCTCAGGTGTAATTATTAACTTTAAATTGAACTATTATGCTTTTCCAAATTTTCTGTCAATTATATACTGTTGCAAAGGTGGATATTTGAAGTTTGAAGTATTCCCTGTGACCCTAAAGCTCAGGCTTCAGACTCCTCTAAATGTTTGTTTTTTGGGGGGGGTTCTGTCCCTGGCTCTGTATGATGTATAGTGGTTTGCACATTCACGTAGTAGCGAAAGGCTTGCAAGTGGGAGGAGACACAACCCTAGCTTTGGAGTTCACAAGCCATTCTACACTTAGTGCAGGTCCCATCCTGGATAACTGCGAGTGTAAAATCTGTGCCAGATCAGATAGGTGGATTCATCAGCTGTGGTTGGTGCACAAAAAGTGTGCAGCTAAAAGTACCTGACTCTGTATGACATGAATCAGAGGGAATACCCTAATGGTAATTAGCTTTGGCTCTGAGCACAAAAGCCCCACCTACTAATATTAAAACCTTTTGTTTGTGAGGGGCAGGACTTTAGAAGTTTGGCTTAAAGGGATGTTGTCCTAAAAGTGACAGGAGTTAAAACAACCAGGTTTCAAACAGCAGATGAACTGAGGGGCTGCATAAGATAAAAGGGGTTATTTTGAACTGTGAATCACGCAGACTTACTCTAGTAGAATCCAAGAATAAAAATATTGAGCTTTAAATGATAGAGCCCCTTTAGCTCATTTCTGTTTTTATTAAACTAGCAAGCAACAAACAGCGGCTGTGAAGCTGCTATGAGTTACAAATTATTGGTCACATCTTCCTCCTTGAGTCCACACCTTAAGCGTGTGTTTTTATGTACTCATGCTCTCTTTTCTAGTGTTGCCAGCAGGTCTATTGGGCTGATAAGCCGTAGCCTCCCTGGATCTCCACCTGCTGCCAGTTTAACTATAAATGATGCCCCTCTGCCACAAAGACTGCAGTTCAAATTCAAGTAATTTCCTCTAGCAAAAGCGGGCAGAGAGAGAGAGAGAGAGAGAGAGGGGATGAGCTTAGTCTATGACAGATGGATGACAATCTATTCAGCGGTTGATGACAATGGGAAGACGTGGGCGTTTGGCCTAAGAATGTTGAATGGAGAGTATTTTGGAGAGAGATTGTCTTATTTCATCATGTTTGGATCGGGGTGGGCTGACATGGTGGATTATACAGTGCATTCAAGTAGTGTTTCATGTGCATAGGGATATAAAGTATTGGGCCTATATGAAGGATAATATCTTTTGTCTCACCACTAGCCAATGATTGTATATTTTTATATACCATATATAGCAAAATATTTATGAATATATGATATTTAATCACCAGAATGTTAGATTAAGGAACAGGAAGGACACGTATTATATTGGAAATGTATTATATAGGCCTACTGACAGGAGGTCAGTATGAATTCCCACTTTAGCAAAAGGAAGCAGCAGGAAATAATGTAAGCACTGAAGAAAAACAGTGTATGTTTAACCTAATGGAATATACACAATGGACTGTTTTTATGGTTCATAACAAGCTTGGATGGTTTTTAGCAATAGCCTGAGCTGTTCAAGAAGAATCAGAAAGTCTGCTTCACAGTTTGTATTTTTAACCATTTTAACTACACCTAAAGCTGCAGGAAATCGATCCCTCACCAGTGCTGTGACTCCAGAAATAAAAGGCTCTTTATTCAGTTTTTTAAGACCCTAAAAGTACAGAATTTTTAACTTTAAGCAGCAGCAGACAGATGCAAAACATAAAATGCTTTTGCTTGTGTTTGTTTTGTGTTTTGTGAAGAGGTCTGAAACATGTCCTACCAGCAGCCTGTCAGTGCAGGTCAGAGTCTGGTTATATTCTTACTGTAGCACTGAGAGACATGTCTCTCTATAAGCAGTCCTACATCAGCAAAACACATACACACACATACACAGACACACTGTACACTTTTAAAAGATGTAACCAAAAATGCCACCTACCAAGGACTAGATTTCTGTATGTTTTGAGCCATTTAAATAGTGTAGCTTCTATTTTCTTCTTCCAAGATTTTGGAGGACTTGAACTACGTGTGTGTAGAAATGTATTCATCTGCATTGTGTGCAGACTAGGAAGTGAAGTAGTTTTGCACCTGGCCAACTAATTTGATAAGTTCTGATGTTGATTTTTGGCTGTATTTACACTTAAAGCTCCAGACTCCGGTGCAGCAAGTTCAGTATTTATTTCAGGAACGAAAAATGGAATTCAATTTGTTTTCCATATTTATTAGCCAACAACATTATCTGTTGGATTTAGTTTGGAATACATGGAAGCGGCGTCATTATTTCATTAAATCTTGACACTGAGGAGCCACAAAAGGATGAAAAGACTGATTTTTATTGTTATGGAGAACAGCTGCTGTACATTGACATAAGTTTAACCTGTTCAGTATAAAAAAGAAAAACATACTTTAGAAAAAAATAGCCTTTTGCATACCTTTTAAAAGTATTAGAGTTGTGTGTTTATCTTTAACTAAACACAGAGTGAGGCTGGAGAGCAGAAGTCTTGTAATTTATCCTGTTGGTCACTCGGATCTCCTCATGTGGATCTGCCATTGTTGCAACAGAAGCACGTTATATTTTCTTGTAAATCAAAGTGTTTGTTGATCATTGCTTGATGCCGACAAAAATATTTTAAGATGACTATTTTGAATATAAATTTATTTTCTTTTGTAGGCACAATTAGAATAGCCAGCTGTCGTAGAACTAGGATCAAATCAGTTGTCTTTTCTGGACAAGTGAGAATCACCTCAGATGTTGTTATTTTGACAACGGTATTGATGAATGCTTTGGGAAAGAGGGCAGAAAGTGATAGAGGGGATATATTATTGAATCCAAACTTATACTGCACGTCTTCTATTTTACATATTGAATAATAGAAATGCTATAGCTATATTATATGATATTAAATGACTGTTAGAGGCAGGATGTTGCCGTTTGTCAGAGGAATAAAATAAACAGCACGCCCAGATCAGATTTTCAGGTGCCGTACACTGGCATTTTCTGTATTTGACAATAGGACGGATATTGTATTTGTTACCATCAATTAGAGATTTTAGAAATCACTGTTAAGTATCCTTTGTGTAAAGATTTATCTTCATTTTTTTTTTGCTTGTGCAAAGGTGTGACCTTAAGAAGAAAAACTACAGATCCATAAAGATTACTGATGTAAAGTTAAGGTGGCAGAGGTGCATTTCATTTAACAGTTGATTAGATTCTGATTGGATTATGTGTGATCAAGGAATCAGGTGATGTTTAGAGCTTTTTTTCTGAGTAACCACAATTGCCGTCAATATGACAGCCTATTTGATCATTGCAAATTTGGATTATCAAATGTATTTATTGAAGGTGGACTCAATAAGATCATTATTAAGCAAGAAGGACCTCAATAGTAGAAGTGGTTGCATTTGATTCTGGAGGCATCTTACCTCATTAAGTTTTGAATAAATGATCGCTGTTGAATTTTTATAGGCACTCCTTTGCATATTTTGCTGCACTAACCCATATACCAACACTAAAACAGCTTATTTTTCCCTCATAGGATTCTCATCTGATTCCTCGTAAGTCATCAGATATTGATGGTGACTTTTTGAGTGGGGCTGATGAGCCCTAAGATGAACCTATTAGATGAGATTTGCTTGTCCAGTAGGTTTAGAAACAACATGTAGAGTAGAGCACACTCATCGTGTAGCAGCACCTACAACAGCACCTTTCATGTGAATATCTATATGACTGTTTTGTTAGGCTCTCATAAGGACCTTGTCTGTTTATCTCTCATTATTCATTTTCAATCATAGAGTGCCCACTTTGACACTAGGTTTTGGCATTAAGATTGAGTTTTCTGTAGCAGTGAGTGTAACTTTCTTTGGGATATTACTTTGAAGGTGTGGCAGCAGCTTTACAATGCAGACTTTACTGTCGGTGGTTCTGGTTTTAAAACAGCTTTGTCCTCATTAGAACCATGAATGTCTCCGCCTGCATCTGCTTCTCCTCTCTTAATTTTACAGACAAGAGCTACTTAACATTACACCACGAATGATAATTATTTCTAGTCACCCCTTGAATGTAGAATGCAGTTGTCCTCTTACTGATGTCTGAGGACTTACTTTATATTTTGAGATTTTCATTTTTTTAAACAGCCATTAATGAAAGAGAAATGTTTTGACCACTCCAAGCATGAAAAGCCTGGATTAACTGTTTGCTGACCCACATGATCTCAAACTGGATTCAGAGACAAAGAGTTAGAAAAACACATGGCTCTCGTATGTCTGTGTGTTGAAATGCAGCTTTAAAAAGATGTGTCGGCCCATCCGAGAACATCATCGTTTGTTCCATTAGTTATTTATTGGTGATGTGGGAACACCTCTTTAACAGCATGCAGGCCTTAACTAAGACAGGGAATTCCCTGCCTTTTGCCAGCCCGTGGAGACCCACAGCTCCAGCTTTTCTGTTTCTTATTCACATGCCAGGGTTATGCTTCTCTGTTCTCACTTGTCAGTAGTGTCTTATGATCTTATGTGTAAGTCACTGCTCATGCAAAGTGTTAAAGGGCCATTAAAAAGACTGAGCTGTTTATTTTTCTTCCTTTCTGTCAGAGAGACGTCTGTTATCAATCCTTGAGTTTATTTTTTGGAATGAGGTGTTCACACAAAGACCAATTTCTTGTAATATTAGTAGTGACGCTACTGTTAAATGTAGTATTTAATAACAGCACTATTTATGATCAGAAAAAATGAATTAGAGTGTGTTATTGTGCTTGGTAGCTTCGGAGGCAGATGGCCATTTTTTTTCTGAGTTCTTTAACATAAGCCACTCCCCCTCGATGGTGCGAGGAATTTCATTGGTTCTGAGGTTGCTAAGTGACATGATCTCACAATTGACACAACCTTTTTTCTTCCTGTTCAGTTCTTTTTTCTTAAGGAGAGTTCTTGATTTTTTTTTCTTCATTTCATTTTAGATTTTAGAAAGGGAAAGAATACAAATGAAATAAATCAGAATATTAATTCAATCACTTTTTCTACTCCTATTTTCAATAAAAAGTGAACAAAAAAAACCAAACAAAAAGTTGATTTGTAAATAAGTAATGTACAGTTTGTATCTGTAACTTGTCAGTCTGTCATTGGTGACAGAGTCTGTCTTGCTTATAACGCACGCTACAAGTAAATAAAAAAGGAAAAAGTATATTTAGACTGTATGGTCCCTTGAAAGCAAGTTTTAAATTAATATCTGATGTATATTCCTGTAACATTGCATTTTTATCTGAGGAATGATGTTATTAAAAAATTGCAAATAAATTGCATTTCCTACAGCTGCGTGTTTTTCACAGGTCTTTTTCATCACACTGACACTCAACCTATAAATACACTGTAACAAAACTAACAAAGTGAAAAAGTCCTGCAGAGGTTTGGTATTAACCAGCTTTTTACAAAGATTGGTTAGGGTTTTACATGAAAACACTTTCTGCCCATAATTTTGGTTAGTTTCATGAGGAACACTGTAGTATCTGTATTTGTAGCATTGGTCTTTTCAGATAGAGAACTGTGGATAATGTACACTATATGCACAAATGTATTGAGCCACCTACACGTTACACCTACAGGCGCTTTTATGACATCCCATTCTAAATCCATAGGCGTTACTATGGAGATGGAAATGGACATGGCTCTTCTGGGATGTTGTCCATGTCAAAATATCATCCACATGAATACTAGGAGGAAGTTTACTAGAAAAATATTTGATTTTAATCAACATAGGTCACTTCACATTGAAGTGGTTGTAATGCTGTGGCTGATCAGTACATATGAAACTTCATTACAACTGACAATTTCTCACAGTAGGACAATGCCAGATAGCAAATTTTAGGTAGAGACTAATTTTTAAAATCAAAAGGAGCAACGACACTTAAACTTGTGCCTCTCAGCTTTGTGGAATACTGCACCACATTTTGCAGCTCAGCCTGCAGCAAAGTAGGGTTCCTGTACTGTGGAAGAGGTCATGCCTCATGCCTGTGGCAAAGACGTCACATCCCAGTGACCGTAAGGGCTACAGACCCGTGGCACTAACCTCACACATCCTGAAAACAATGGAGAGACTCATCCTTGGCCAGCTCCAACCAATGGACTGCCACCGAATGGACCCCATCCTGTTTGCCTACCAGTCCCAAAGTGGAGTGAAGGATGCCATTGTCTACCTGCTCAACTGTGTCTATACTCACCTGGATAAACCACCGAGCACTGTGAGGGTCATGTTCTTTGACTTCTCTAGTGCATTCTATACCATCATATATAACCTGTATATCCAACTGTGTGACTGTATATTCTTTAATTCTATACCCTATTGCCATTTATGCTGCACACTGTATATTTGGTTTATATATACATATATGTATTTATTTTTCATATTCATATTTATGTATACTTAATTGAGTGTCTGTAACATGAGCCAACACCCCAACCCCCCGGGGGAATTAATAAAGTATTCTGATTCTGATTGTGACATGGTGATGTTTTCAACATTTTAGTGAATGTTATTTTGGTACAGAGGTAGTTCATTCTGGGTTTCCATGGTAATATTTATGAATAAAATCCCCAATTTCTGTCAGCAACAAAAACTGCACATTACACGCTGGGTTTATGAGTCACCAGATGTCTTTTCAGGTTCCCCTGCTGGGAGAATTCTCTCTCACAGTTTGGACACTTGAATGGTTTCACCCCATTGTGGCTGAGCATGTGTCTCTTCAGGCAGTGCAATGTGAGGAAACACTTAGGGCATTCTGAGCAGAGATATGGACGCTCGCCTGTATGAGAGCGAATATGGACATTTAGGTGACTCTTGCTGGAGAAACCCTTCCCACAGTAGGTGCAGGTGTACGGAGTCTCTCCCGTGTGAGACCGAGTGTGCAGAAGCAGCTCACCTGAAGACAAAAACGACTTCCCGCAAGTGGTGCACAGGTAGTTTTTCTCTCCTCTGTGCATCTGCATGTGTCTTGTAATGCCAGCTTTGCTGAAGCTTTTCCCACATATGCTGCACAAGTTAGTGGGACCATCATGCAGGCGTTCATGCTGCTTGAGGGAATAATTGCACAGGAATCCCTTGTTGCACTGGTTACAAATGAATAAGCGTCCTCTCTTGTGAAGTCTCTGGTGCTGATAATAGCCTGATTGACTGGTGAATCCCTTCTCACACTGGCTGCAGCAGTAGGGGAACTTGTGGAGCTTTGTGTGGGTCTTCAGTTGATTTGGATGTTCAAAGATTTTTTCACATGTTGGACATTTAGTTTCTTTCTCTGTGAAATTTTTGTTCATAGGTCGTGTTGTCAGAAACCTTTTGTCTTCCTGAGTGAGCGCTTTCCATCTACATTGTTTCTTATTTTCTAAATTGTCCTTCTTCTGCTTGCTTTCCTGCTTTTTGTCAACATTTTTTTGTTTATTTTGCTCCTCTGAATTGCCTTCTACTTTATTTTTCATACAATTCTGACTTTTCCTACTGGCTTTTTTCCCAAACTCTTTTGTCTGAATGGAAGCCACTATCTGGTGCTCACTCTGGATGTGCTCTTGGACTTTCCTCTTTATGCGGTGTGTGAATGAGCACTGAGGGCAGATGAATAAACAAGACAGAGGACCTGAAAACAGCAAAAAGCACAGTAAGTCCGAGAAATAAGATGGACTGATTCAAGACTAATATTGTTGTGCAACAATTCTTTTCTGACCTGGTTTCTTCTGTGGCAGCCAATCATCTACAGTGACATCTAAGCTTTGACTTGAGTCTTCTGCAAATCCCTCCAGTGACGGTGTCCCTTCCTCATTGTCATCATCATTATCCTGACTATAAGGCTCAGTGAATCTCTCTGTGGCAGTTCGAGAAGGTAGGGCTAGTGTGGACAAAATTATATCGTCCTCACTGCTTGACCAAACTATAAGAGAAGAAAGCCTTTAACATTTTACACATGACTCCCTCATTTATAATTCTTTAAGGAAAACTTAGAAGTTGTCACCTGAACTTAGAGTCACCAACTGTCTGTGATGAAGCAGCAGAGTCTTAAAGGCAAAAGGTTCAGACAGATGGAGTCCTAATTCTTCTGACACAGATGATTCAGTGAGCCAATCTGCTGTCTGAAACAGAATAAAAAAAGACACTTTGTTAGATGAAAACTGATTACAGGTCACACATTTTAAATATCCCAGTTACTAATAAAGTATTGCCTTGTAATATCACACAAACGATGCAGTTGTACAACTTATCCTGTAAAATGCTGGAGTACCTGCTGGAGGTCTGGTATGGGCAGCAGCTCTTCCAGTCTGGACAGGAACACAGACACAAGCTGCTGGATCCTTTGGTTGTAGGCAGAACCGTAGCTGGTGGGAAAAATCTCCTATAGAAATCATATTTGAATTACATATTCATCTCCTTGCCCTGAAGCATAGCTCGTACACTACTTTCACAGTCTGAAAAATGAAGTGGGTGTGCCTCAAACCGGTATTCTTTCTAATGGCTAGTAGTAGACAGCTGCTCTGGTTTCAAACGAAGTCCAGTTGGATGGAAGCAAATGAGAAAATGACCCTACAACTCAATTAACCTATGACCTCAATAAACACTTTCCTGATAAGTTTATGGTTGCAATCACAAGTTTCAAGCATGCTCATTTGTCAGTCTCACTATGGCTCAAGTAGAGGCTTCAAAAATGGACTGCACAAACAAAAGATATCACAATAAGTATGCCCATCTTTTATACACAGAAAGCCCTTTAAGAGTCTGAGACTGACTCACCTGGAAAAAGACCTCCTTTTCTAAAGGAACATTCAGAATGTTCTGAACCAGGCTGGCAAAGTTGCTGTAAGAAGTCTTAAGTATATCAGAACTGGCCTGTAAAGAAATGGACACAACAAAGCTGAAAAAGAATTTTTTCAGGTGTGTATAATAGTTTTTGCCTAAGGTTTGTATTAAAACAGCCACTGTAGATCAAGTTTTTCAGTTTTATAATTGAAGAAGCTTTAAACGGTCTTTAAAAACCCACCATCTGATCACTGGAGCTCAGTTCAGCACTGCAGGTGTGGATTTTATCTAGCTGGCTCTGGATAATCTGCAGGTTGGCGACACCATCACCACGACACAGTTCCAGAACCAGCTGTAACAGGGCAGAAGATCATAACATGAAAAACATGAATTCCACTATGAGCAAAAGCATGCGATCTGAACATGCGATTAATAACAGAAGACACTTCAATTCACAAAACTGCAAACAAGTAATGAATGAATGCAGTGATGAATAATTAAACAGATATCTCATTCAGGGGCAAAATTCAATGCATAAGCAATGCATACAGACAGACAGCTCATTATTGAACTTTTTTTATTCATCTATATAACTCAACAATGATCAATGATACTTCATTCTTTAAAAACCATTAACATTTAAGACAACCAAAAGGTGAGGAACAGCTTCTGGTACGACTGATAGAAAACAACAGAAATGTTTATCAATGTTAATATGTGTTAGTTGAACTAATTCCGAAATTTAAAATGTACCGACTGTAATCAACAATATAATAAACTTTAAATATTACCATTACGTATAATATACTCACCGGCCACTTCATTAGGTACACTTGTTCAACTGCTCATTAATGCAAAAATATAAACAGTCAGTCTTAAGGCAGCAACTCACTATAATTAGGCTAGTAGAAATGGTCAAGGCTACCTGTTAGTGCTCAAACCAAGCATCAGAATGGGGTTGAAAGGTGATTTGTGTGAACTTGAATATGGCATGGTTGTTGGTGCCAGACAGCCTGAGTATTTCAGAAACTAGTGATCTACTAGGATTTTCAGCACAACCATCTCTAGGAATAAAGAGAATGGTCCAAAAAAGAGAAAATATCCAGTGAGAGGCAGTTCTCTGGGAGGAAATGCCTTGTTGATGCCAGAGGTCAGAACAGACTACCAAAGGTGCTTGGAGATGATAAGAATGAAACAGTAAATCAAATAACTACAATTTCCCCGTATCATAATGATTAGGAAAACTAAAACTAACACTGAAACTAATAAAAACGAAACATTTTCAGACAATAAAAACTAAACTGAAACAAGCAAATCAACCTTGCAAACTAACAAAATCAAAATTAAATTAAAAGAAAAACTAATAAGAAAATACAAAACTATAATAACTCTGATTGATATGGACTAAAATCTCTGAGCAGCTTATGGAATCTATGCCACAAAGACTTAAGTTAAGGCAGCTCTGAAGGCAAAAGGGGGTCCAACCCAGTACAACCAGGGTGTAACTAATGAAGTGGCCGCTGAGAGTATATTATCACTTATACAGCACTAGCAGGTGAAGATGAAGACAAGAAAGCCAAAAATATATGCACAGCATAACAGAAGCTAATTCATGTCTCATTTTGGGTCAATGACATTAAGCTGCATTCACGGTTGAGACTACAGAGACTAATCCCTCACCCTTGCCCTCAGGCCCAGGATGAGATGAGCCTTTTGCGTGGGGCTGAGCAGCTCTGGGACCATCTCTGCTGCCAAACCGATGAAGTCCGCCAGCTTATCGTACTGCATGACACTGAGCTGCTGCGCTACCTGCCACATGAACGCAGACATAAGTCTCAGTGGAGGGACGAGGAGCCGCAGAGAGGCTGGAGGAAGGGAGCAGCCTGCCAAAGACAATGAAAACGAAAATATCTCACGTTTGACGTAAAAACAACCATTTACAGGCTCCAGCTACTAACAGGGAGGATTAGCCAACGTTAGCTTCACAGCTTTACAGAATAATAGTTTTATTCTTCTATTAGTTGTTCTATTTGCTTGAGCTGAACGCCCATACGTCCGAGATAAATTACTAAAATAACTGCACAAACCTTCGCCTTTCCACGCCATGTTTGTAGTTTAGTAGCTAAAAATTTCACAAACTCCTACTTTAGCGTTCATCCTACGGAACACAGAGCAATCGATTGGTAAAGCGGATGTTGTGAAAAATGCCGTTCCTTCAAAATAAAAGCAGAAACCATAGCTGTGATAGATGGAATACATTGTTTTGGCCCAAAAACAAAACAATGCATTCCTTTTTTATTACTTTACTCTTATTTACTTTGTAATTTGGTATAAATTACATTAGTTATAATTATTTGTAATTTCTTTTTATTTATAATTGCTATCTGTGTATATCTGTGATCTGGGGCCACAATGGAAATAAGCTTTACACTTTTTTGTGCCACCCTGGTATTTATGTGTAATTTTACATGTATATATTTATACCGAATAAAATTAATATATCAATCAGTCAATCAATCAAAGGTGACCAGATGTGGAAATGCACAGCATTTTTATCCCTTATACACTTGTCCCACATTTTGAGACTATTTCCCACAAATGAAGTAGCAATATCTACTGAAAAACTGAGTTTGTGTGTCTTTAAACTGGACACTCACTTTTTTCTTCTTTCGTTTTTTTTTTTTTTTTGGTAAATTACCTTTTATACAATCTCTTCACCATTGTTTCTAGTGTAAGTATTTCATCTTTGGTTATATATTGTATAGTATTGTTCATTTCACACTATGGCCCTAGGCATTATAGTACTTATTTATTCATAATTCTTTGGTATATTTAATTTTTAATTGTATACTTTTCAACACTGCATATGCACCGAACACCAAAACAAATTCCTAGTACTGTAAAGTGTTCTTAACTGTACCTGGCAATAAACTGTTTTCTGATTCTGATTTTACTTGAGTTGTCTCTATGGTGATCACCAGATGAAATTGAAGACTATTTCATGAGACCATAAGAACAAACACAATCTTCCTTTCATCCTTACATTTTCTTATTGTATTTACTTGGGGAGAGAGTTGGAAATGTTACATTTAAATATATCTTTTGGGGTTGAATGGGTTAGGACATGCTGGGGTGGAATGGAGAGTTGAGCAGCTCCATCCCCACTGAAGTACCCCATCTGCTAGCACAGCGTCTCAACACGAGCCTCTCCTAACCAAATCCTACTGTCTGGCTTCTCGTGCCAACCCTGTTTTCACAAAATGACAGAGGGTGATAGCGAGGTCCTGGCACTATAACCAGGTGCTCTGGGTAGATGGAGCTCGTTAGCCCTGGGTGGTAATCCATCTAGGAGAAGGACCACTCTGATTCCAAACCCGGGTAGGCGGAACTCGTAAGCCTGGGCCAGCAGTCTGTCTAGGAGAAGGACAAATCTGACCTCAAACCTGGGCTGGTCGTGCTCGTTAGCCTTGGTTGGCAATCTACCACAAATAGGGGTAGAGGCTATATTTCTGCCTCGGAACGGTTTTGCTACCCCCTCCCGTCCTATTTACTCTGTGAAGA
>VUQH01046481.1:0-11036 GCA_015106775.1 Etroplus canarensis
GAATGACCAGGTTATTCCATCAATGGATTTTTTCTTCCCTGATGGCACGGGCATATTCCAAGATAACAATGCCATGAGTCATCGGGCTCAAATTGTGAAAGAGTGGTTCAGGGAGCATGAGACATCATTTTCACACATGGATTGGCCACCACAGAGTCCAGACCTTAACCCCATTGAGAATCTTTGGGATGTGCTGGAGAAGGCTTTGCGCAGCGGTCAGACTCTACCATCATCAGTGCAAGATCTTGGTGAAAAAAATAATGCAACACTGGATGGAAATAAATCTTGTGACATTGCAGAAGCTTATCGAAACAATGCCACAGTGAATGTGTGCCGTAATCAAAGCTAAAGGCGGTCCAACGAAATATTAGAGTGTGTGACCTTTTTTTTTTTGGCCGGGAAGTGTATATAAATCTGAGGGCAGAAAAATGAAGATATAAAATATTACATTTATGTGTCAGAGTTCAATGTAGCATAAATACTCCAAATTTATAAAATACTATATACAGTATGTAAAGATAAATAAGGCAAGTGAAAATAGTTTAGGTGTCATAGCAATGATGTTGTAAAGTTTGATGGCCACAGGTAGGAGTGATTTCATGTGGCATTCTGTGGTGCATCATGGTGGAATGAGTCTGCTGTTGAACGTGCTCCTGTGCCTGTTCAGTACATCAAGGAGAAGATGTGAAGGATTGTCCAGTATTGTCCTTAACTTGGACAGCATCCTCCTCTCTAACACTACTTTCAGAGAGTCAAACTCCACATCCATGATGTTACTGGCCTCGTGGATCAGTTTGTCTGCTGGTGACCACTACTTTCAGTCTGCTCCCCCAGCACCCTACAGCATAGAGGATGGCACAGACTCATAAAACATCCTGAGCATTGTCCAGCAGATATTGCCTGAGTTGTCTCAGAGAAGATGGCTGTAGATGGCTTCTGTGTTTTTAATGAAGTTTAATTTATTGTCAAGGTGAATAACAAGATATTTGTAATCCTCCACTATCTTCACAGAGGCCCTATGGATGGAAACAGGGGACAGTGGTGTTCTGTTCCTTCTCATGTCCACTGCCAGTTCTTTAGTCTTTGTCATGTTAAGCTGCAGATGGTTCTGTTTGCACTGTGTGACGAAGTTGCCCACCACAGTCCTGTGGTGACTTCTTCCACAGCAAAGCAATCCATAATGTTTGTATTCTTATAATTAAGCATGTACAGAGGTTAAATATTTAAAAAAAATTACAACCTGAATTTAATGCACAACAGAATATGTATGCTTGTAATGTTGTAAAATAAATGTATTGTTAGTGTTTAAAGCAGAAGTGTAGCAATAACTTTCCTGCTGTCTGTGTTGATGTCTAATGTGTGTAATGTGGGACAAGGGGTGTGGTCATGTAGGACAATGTGGGACACCTTACTAATTCTGAGAACCATGTGAAGGGTTTGTATTTTCCCTTCACTAAATATAACAAGCATAAATGAAAACTCATGTTTATGACTCTGTCTCATGTACCTCCTCTTTATCCTAGAAACAATTAGAACTATTGTCATTTCAGTAGTTGTTTTGTCTAGTAATCATTTGGGTTTCAGCGGGGAAATATCCATCAATATCTTTTTGAGCTATAGGTTTCTTATGAGGCTCACAAACTAACTTACAAAACCCCTCTGATTATCACCTCCCACCCAGTTTCACCCTGTTACTGCAGCTGCATTTCCTTTTATTTGTTGTGCTTTTCCCCTCATATTTCACCAAAAATCAGCAAAGCTTGACACCTTGGGTATAGTGTAGGTAACAGAAGATGGTGACTGTTACAGTGGGGTGAGTGGACTCAAAAGGCTGACAGAAGATGAAAAGTTTAGAAGCTTTATTGAACAGGATTTCCAGAATGTGCAACAATATGGTCCACTGAGGGGTCTCCAGGTCTTGATATTGAGCGTGGAAATCTCATCCAACGCCCATAACTTCTCCACACTGAAATCTCAGATATAGTTGGACAAAGGCAAGAATGATTAGGTACTCACACCAGAGTCCAGCCAGGCATGTTGGGAGGGCACTTAAACAGGGGTCAGCAACCTTTACTGTCAGAAAAGCCATTTTTTATAACAGCAAAATCTATATGGAGGTGTAAAACATACTTGATCCTTACAAAGCCTATTTATTTACGCTATTTATTGCATGTTTAGTCTCATTTTTTTAAACTGCTGAAGCAAAGTAATAAAGTAAAGTAGCTCTTATCTCATCTCAGTGAAGGTGGCACAGCTTTTCATGTATAATCATCTTATCAACATGACTAATAGGTGTAATTAAAATCTTTTAGCTCATTTGAATACTTTGCAGTGGGCATTTATTCACATTCATTTAGTTTTTTATCAAAGCCACAGGAGCCACTGGAGATGGGCAGAAGAGCCGCATGCGGTTTGAGACCCCCACACTAGAAAGAAGCAGCAGAGAGCCCAGGTAAGCCCAGCAGCCACATTTGCCGAAAAAACAACTTACAGCAGACATACTGTAAGGGGCAAAGCATTGCTATAAATACCCTGAATCAGAATCAGAATACATTATTAATCCCAGGAGGGAAATTGCTTGTGAGCTGGGGGTGATTACCAAACACACATCACCCAGCCACGCCCACTCCTGGAATGAAGTAACTAGTGACTCATGCCTCCAACATACACATCAGACAGGGAGGAGAGAGAAAGACAGAAGGCAGGTCAGTGGGCCGTGACAGCGACATGTTAACCAGCAGGAGACCAGTGATGGCAGCCTTTCTCCACAACCCTGCAATAAAAATAAGACTTTAGAAAAATGTCTCTTACACTCTTGGCATTTGAAATCCATCAAAATGTGGGACAGGGGGACAAGGGATAAAAGTGCTCTGCAGTTCCTCATAAAGAGGGATATCTGATCACCCTGTGGACAGAAGAGGATGCCAGGAATAGGGTAAGATGAGGAGAAGACTACTGAGAATAAAAGGATAATTATTAACTAAAGAAGTGAAAGGTCCCCCAGGTGGGGACCTAAACACCTCTCACCATGAGGGGTTGAGTCAGGAAGGGCATCCGGCTAAAAACTTCTGCCAAATTACCGATGCGGATTAATCCACTGTGGCGACCCCTTGGTGAAAATACAAGGGAGCAGCAGGGTATGTTTATTATTGACTAAAGAAACAGAAGGAGGATGCCAAGCGCTGTCTAACGCCAGGAAAACAGAGAAGGTTTACAGTAGGGGGCAGTACAATACAGCCACGGAAGCGCCTTTTGGCGTGTCAGTTCCTTTAAGGATGTTGAAGTTTTGTAGTTCCTGTGCTGTTGACCTGTCAGCACTGTAGTACGAGCTGTCACTGCTGAGAATTTGTCTGTCCTGCTGGTAGTTGCGGTGTTTAGACGGCGACAGAGCAAGTAGTGAGGCGTTAGACGCGCAGGACTCTTGATCCGTACAGTCGTTACTGGTGCCAGCGAGCTAACAGCTAAAGTTAGCCAACAGCCCGACCAACTTAAACGGGGAATTGCTAACTAGCAGTCGACGGTAGCTAGCGGCGTTAGCTAGCTTTCTTGCTTTTAGCTAGCTTGCCTGCTGGCAGGAAACCGCCCACTCCGGCAAGGCACCATTCCGGACAAAACAGTAAAAGGTAAGTGAGCTGAAAAACTTTCAGCAGATCTCTTCCGTTAGCTGCTGGCTGGGTTTTGTTGGTGTTGGGGTTTCTGTCAGAGAGGGTTATTGCAGCTGTGCTGCACAACTGGTGTCACCAGTACAAGCTTGCTCTCAGCTGCTGGTTCACCGGTTTCTCTCCTGTCAGTTGAACAAGTTGGATGCCTCTGTCAGCTTTGCAATCTTATCTGAATGGGATCTTAAAAGCGGCGAGACGCCAGATATTGGGAGCATTGTGCTAAGTGCTGTGTGGTTTTCAAAGTGTGGTAGGTGGACCTTTAGGGAACCAGGACGAGACCCGAGTATAAATGCGAGATTTGAATTGTTTGTGTGAACTTTTCCGTTCGAGCGAACACACGATTGGCTTCAGCTGGATGGCTTGTGTCCACACAGTTAGATCCCAAACTTGAAGTCTTCATAGTATTGAAACACTTTGTGGTAACCTTTTGTAGTAATTAGTTAATCATTTGAGCAAACTGTCACATTCACTGACTCAGTTGTGAGGATTTGCTGTTTTTCTTTATTTGATCTAATTGAAAATTGAAGATATTTAAGTTGACCGATTCTTGGATCAAAGTCATATTTGGAAACGTCCCTTTGGCTTTGGCAAATGGTAATTGGCATTTTTCACTTCATTTCTTAAATGTCTTTTGGGTATGTGGACAAGCCTTGTATTACCTAATGAGGTTATAGGGTCTGTCATGAACCTCGTTTGCAAAGCACATAAGCAGGCAGGACTTGGCACTGTCCTTTTGTTGCTTTCTTATTATAGCAGCTAGTTTCAGTGATGATGACATGTGCTCTTCATGTAAATCTCCTCTGTCAGTGTGTGTGAGCACTGCCGGGCTTCACAATCCCAGTGTTCAGCTGTTGGCAGGAGAATGAGGAGGGGGAGTGCTTGTGCAAGTGCCCAGTGTTGGATCAGGTAGCTGTCACCACCAGGAACTCTAGATTGCCATGTCCTTCATTCATTTTACTGAGTCACAGTTTCATAACTGACACAGCAGCAGATGTCCAGCCAAAGAATATTATGACTTAATTAAGAATTAAAGGAAAACTATCTCTTTGCGTTTTCTTATTTTCCTGCTAGTGCTTCAAATAATTCGGTCAGCATATGTACAAGTGATCCCCATAAACCAAAAGCCCAGGCTTCAGAGTGCTCTAAATGCTCAGTTTAAGACAGTTCTCTTCTACTTTTAGCTCTGGAGGATTGGTTTTTTATAGCACTTTTTAAAACGTAGTTGCAAAGTGCTTTGCAAACACAGTAATATAGATCACGGTCAAAACTAATAAAGAGAAGTACACACAGTTAAAACAACAATAAAACATGAACAGTGTGAGAAATATACCAGTTAGACGTAAATAAGTCAAGAAAGAAATTTTAGAGGAATAACAGATTTGTTTTTATTTAATAGCTTATTTCCCGTTTAAATAAATCACAAGATTAAGGATCTCTTTTATGAGAGTGTCCTCGGCTGACATAGGCAGCATTACCCTAGCATTTGAAACTGGAGCTCCTAGAGAAAACCTGTGCAAAAAAGATTATCTGTAAAAGTAAATTTTGAGGAGTGGTTTAAAAGTAGATACTAAATTTGTCAACCTCAGTTCCTCCAGTAAAGGGATCCAAAACTGCAGGACTGTAATAGAAAATGCCTGATTTCTTTTTGTAATAAGGTAAGCAATGGGAACAGTTAGAACGGTCTGACCTGAGGAACTTGGGCAGCAGCTTAGCTGAGTAAATGAGTAAATTTGTAATGTAGGTAGGAGGGAGGCCATGTAAAGTTTTGAAGTAAGTAAGCATTTAAATTAAATTCTGTATCTAACTGGTAGCTAAGGTAGTGTTGTATGTGTCTCTTATGCAATTTCCCCCTGGGATTAGAAAAGTGTTCTGATTCTTGTCTCTGAATTTATTACGTCTGGTATAATGCCGTTGCGAGGGGATATCTGAAGATGGTCATCTTAAACACAAAGCTCTGTCAATGAGTGCAACAGCCCCACCTAAGTGTTTTTCAAAACCTCCTGTTTGCACAGAGCAACCAGACAGAAGAAATTTAGCTTAAAGGGAGAAGAGATAAAAAAGCATCTTTCTCATTGAGGTTGAACTGAGGGGCTGAACCGAGGCCCAGCAGATGAGGATTATTTTGAACTGTGAATCATGCAGAGTTGCTGTAGTAGAGTCCAAGAATTAAAAATGGAGCTGGAAATGAGAATAAGTCCCATTTAAGGAAGTGGCAAGTTTTGCTGCAAAAAATGAACTATCCCTTTAATGATGTGGCATGATGGAATGTGTGGAATGAGGCAGAGCCTCCACCCCATAACACAAGAACTCTTGTAACAGGACATTGCCACTAGCTTCTCTTTTTTTGCCTAATTCTGACTGTCAGGATGGCTGTAACATCATCATTGTGGACACACTGTGAAAATGTGTCAAACTCTTATTTAGAAAATGTAATGTGATGGTAAATTGAGTCAATCAGCTAATCCTGGTCTACCAGGATACACACACAGCCACCAACACTCCTTTATATATTTGCTTATGCATGGTTAAATAATTGACAGACAAATAATTAGTTGCCATTTTGATGATCTATTACCCAGTTATGATATTTTTAAAGCAAACATTTCTAATGCTTGATAGTTTCTAAAATGTGAGTTGTGGGTTTGTAGGTTTGATAAATATCACTGCCTGAAGGTTCGTGGGGAAATTATGATGGCCAATCTTTTACATGCTTATGCCTTATTAAGGTATTTGTTACCCTACTTTATGCTATCTAGTGCAGATATACTGGCTGTTGAGCTGGCTGAAATCCTGCATAGACAATTTTTCATCTTTGCAACAGATGTATTCCTTTTATAGTTTCCTCTAAATATCCCAGGTTGTCCATTAAGGTTGTGGACAGACATCCAGCTGGCTCTCATGTACACCACAAAGTCAGCTGAAGTCACTCAACTTCTAATATAAAAATATGCTTGCTTGTGGTAACCTGCTGACATTGGGCAAACAGAGCTAGGTGTCATGTTACCACGTGAGGTTAACTGAGGATCAGAAGTAAAAGCTGAATAGGGTTAATTTTTTATATATTTAGGGATAAACTATTTTATGTTGGAGCAGGTGGTGTTTGTTTAAATTTCACTCGACCTTTATTTCTGTGCGAGTTAGGGATACTGTTTTTTTTTTTTTTTTTAAAACTCCACTATCTGGTGGTGGCTCATACTGTGTTCTCCCTGTTTCTGGGTCAAAGTGGACTCCGTATATATCAGCTGTCATAACACCACAGCTGTCTAAATTTACAGTCTGTCTGTAATGTATATTGTGAGTAATTATGTAACAGATTTCTTATTACAAACATACCACAGTGTGAAGATGTTCCTTTTTTAATCTACTTAGGACATAGCAAAGGGGTGAATGTGAAGTATGGTTTGCCTAAATTGCACTTGTCTTGGTCTTTGACCCAGATGGAAGCTCAAAGCTCCAGTGGACTGCTGCTGTCCAGAAAGAGAAGAAGAGACGGCTCCAATGGGGAAACCGAGGAGGGAGAAAGGCTTGGGAAAATCCCCAGATGTACTGTGGTGAGTCAGCTCTGTGCTTTTAACTGTCACTGGGCATCATGGTTGAACTGCAGTCTTACTGCAGAGAGCCACCTCATAGAGCCTGAAGTGGCATGGTTTAAAAATATTTGAGATTTGAACTGATGTGTGCTTAGTAAATGTCATCTATTCATCCACAAGAAAAATACTGTTGATTTCCACATAAGTTTATTCTGTCCAGAAAAGAGTGTTACAAAATTTGAGAGATATGATTCCACTTTTTCTAGCTAGAAGAGAATAATGATTCAGCAGAGTGCACTGCAGTGATTTTTGGGTGAATAAATTAAAACAAATTCAAACTATCCTCTTGTTTTGTTTGTATGCATGTTGCAGGGGCTGAGGCACCCTGCACCCTTCGCAGATGAGCTGGAGCCTGCTGATGGTAAACCTTATGAGAGAGTCAACATGGACGAAGCCAAGAGAGGAACACCACGTGAGTTGAATCTTTAAATCTGTCAGCAGATGTGACTTTATTTGACTGTCACTCTGATGCTGCAAGAGCTTCGCTCTATGCAGGTCTTTATATCTTATCTATTTTCTCTCCATCCAGCTGACAGACCAGTGCGTGTCTATGCAGATGGCATCTTTGACCTTTTCCACTCAGGTCATGCCAGAGCCCTCATGCAGGCTAAATGCCTCTTCCCAAATACACATCTCATTGTTGGAGGTAAGTGTGAGTGGCTGTTGCTGGGCAGGTATACCTATGAGATATTGTTTAAGTGCTGGATATTGTTGCTGTGGTTTCATACTATCTGACCGTATATGACATTGTGACAGTGTGTTTTCTAAATCGCAAAAGATTGGTTCACATTGCTCCCTGACCTTTGGTCACAGTAAATCCCTTGGCTGAAGTATTTGAACATTTTACTGTGTCTGTGTCTAGCCCTCTGTGGTACTGTGTTGCTTCCAGGCAACATAGCCTTATTTTAGCTTTTTTAAATAAAATGAAACGCCCATTTAATTGGTTAATGCTATCTCTAGGGAGGGGAACTCAAATACTCACCAATGAAAATGAGAAGAAGTGGTCACATGACCCACAGGGGTTCATTTTGCTTCCTTGTTCAGCACTTGTGCCCGGTGGTTCTCAACCTTTTTTCAGTGATGTAACCCCTAATCAGAGAAAAGTCTTTTTGGTTGGGAAAAAAAGATGTAAAACACAGCACTGTAGCATCAGTGTCTGATTTACTAAACTTTATAACTGCAAAACATTGCTCAACTGCAGTGGTCTGTTTTGAACTATTTTGAGATAAACTATATAAGAGAATAACAAAAATATTTAACTTGTGAACAGAGATTTGTGCACTTAAAAATAATTAAGTGCCCTCTTTTGGGATTATAATAAAGATCTTTTCTCAAACTGAATTTGTGAACTTCATTATAAACATTTCTTCACAAAAAATCATAAACATAATCATGCACAGAAAATGTTCACAAAAATTAATCTTAATAAATGTATTATTAAGAGGATGCTGTCTACGTTAAGGACAATATTGGACAATCCTCACCCTCTCCATGACGTGCTGGACAGACACAGGAGCACATTCAGCAGCAGACTCATTACCCCCCATGGCACCACAGAAAGCCACAGGAAATCATTTCTACCTGTGGCCACCAGACTTTACAACTCCTCCCTGTGACTCCTTGACCAGTTTCAGATTAAGTATTGTGTATATATAGTTTAACTTTGGAGTTATTTGTATTGCATATTGCAGTATTTTTGTCTTTATTCTCCACTCAATTTTATATTTATTTATATCTAATTTAGCGTCTGTAACATAATGCAACCCCACTGTGATTAATAAAGGATTCTGATTAAGGATCAAAAATTGGACTGACATATTAAAGCTGCAAACTGTCACCACTGAAGAACATTGTTGCATTGAACTGAGCTCTTTGCACTTACTTTTTAAGATGTTCTGGCTTCATGCCACTGTTGGCTAATTTCTCCATGCAGAAAAAGCACAATGCCGTGGATGGTTTGCAGCTCGTTGATGTAAATCCCATTAAAACTGATTTTTCTGAATACCGCTGGCATTGGTTTTGCCTTCTCTGGTTTTTCTGCCACTATGTCTTCAGTAGCATTGCTTCAACACTTTAACCATGATGCCATTATTTTAGTTTTCAAGGCAGCAGTGATTGACAAGTGATGCCTTGTATATGGGACACTGGTTTTTTAGGTTCATGAAATTAAATAGCCTACTCAATATAAAATTAATTTTATTTATTTATTCATTCATTCACTCACTCACTCATTCATTCATTCAATTAATCAATCCACATACCCCCTGGAGTGCCTTCAAGTACCCCTGGGGTATTTATAAGCAAAATAGCTATCTAAATATACAGTGCTTTCAGCAATAAGAAAATGTAATTTATATTCTGTACCTGCACATATTAGAGGATGAAACTGTGTTTTCTGCGGCACTTAAAATAGGTAAAACACAGGTGGTATTGTCAGTTGATGAGAATGATGTTGAGATGACATATAGTGATGAGGAAGACGAGGTCATAGTGACAGGACAGCGTGAGAGTGAGGACGAAGCGCCACAATGGTTGAAAATCAATAGGACCTCATTCAGAGTGAGAATGAGGAACCTGGTAAAGGTGAAAATGGCAGTACAGTAGCACGCTTATTTAGACTGGGATGATTGATAAATTTATCATTCTGTATGGAAAGGAAGGCCTTAAAGAGAAGGAGGAGACCATCACAGCACAGTGACGAGGAACAGCCTGAAAAGTGTCCAAAACGCCCTGTAGAACCACGACAATTAACACTGGTTCACTTTGATCAGACAGTTCACTGGCTTTTTGGGTTGAAAGAAAGGGGAGCTGTAGATACCCAGGTCCTTCAGATGTCGTTAAAAAGCAGTGCTCAAAATACCTACCTGTGTTTTTCTGTTGAGAGGAATTGCTGCTTCATCTTTCATAAGCCGTGAGGAAGGAGATTTTTTGTGAATGTGCTTGTGTACACACGGGTCCTCATGTGTGAATTGTGCATGCTTGAAAGGATAAAGTTATGATGAAACAGCATTGACTGTAATTATAATGAATTGATTAAATGATATGATAATATGATACAATGTTGCCTGAGAGCAGCAGCTGGATATGAAATGTTACTTTTTTCTTAAATATGGCATTTATAATACATTAAAAATGAGTCTTCAGTAAATATATTTCTTTTTTTCTGCATAAAAATGTCAAATGAATCAATTAGTCAATTATGGTACTTTTGAATAAATAACAAATTTTTAAAAAAAATGAAAATATTTGATATTTTTAGTATATCCTTTAAGTGTCACTAATAGTTTTTTCTTCATTGATATCATAGTGTTCCACTTTCTTTTTAAATCAATCTTAAAGCCTCTTTCTTTTTTGTAGAAATTTTTAATGTTAATTTCTGTTTTAAAAAAACTCTTAATATTCTCAGTGTGCAGTGACGACCTGACTCACAAATACAAGGGCTTCACGGTGATGAATGAGGATGAGCGATACGATGCTATCAGACATTGCCGCTATGTGGATGAAGTGGTGCGAAACGCTCCCTGGACGTTAACGCCAGAATTCCTTGCAAAACATCGTGTGAGTAGATGACACAAAAAAACTTCTGATTTAAAAGCCAAGACACAAGATGCTCAGTCTGTTCTCTGAAACCTTGTGTTAAGAGATATTTTTATTGTATAAGAATGGATGAGAGTGAGTTCTCCAGCCCCCATCCCCTGAACCTTTGTAACTTTCTCCTTGCTGTTTTTTTTTTTTTTTTTTTTTTTTTTTTTTTTTTTTTTTCTTTTTTTTTTTTTTGTCTTTT
>VUQH01046482.1:0-11426 GCA_015106775.1 Etroplus canarensis
GATAAAGCTTATAGTTAAGGCTTAGTTATGCTGCTTTAGGATTAGACTTGGGGGTCTCCTTTTTGCTGGGCATTTCTACTCTATCCACCTCTTTTCACTCCCCATGCATTTATTAGTTACTGCTGCATGCTATTAAATGTTGTTTTCTCTCTCCCATAGCGTGTGCCTCTCTCTGCTCTCCTTTCTGTCTTCTCTGTTCCCTCACCCCCAACCTGTCGAGGCAGATGGCTGCCCCTCCCTGAGCCTGGTTCTGCCGGAGGTTTCTTCCTGTTATAAGGGAGTTTTTCCTTCCCACCGTTGCCAAGTGCTTGCTCATAGGGGATCATCAGATTTTTGGGGTTTTCCTTTTAACACTGTAGTATCTTTACCCTACAGTGTGAAGCGCCTTGAGGCGACTTTTGTTGTGAATTGGTGCTATATAAATAAAATTGAATTGAATTGAATTGAATTTATGATCCCAGAAATATATGTATGTTATGTAAATAGATGTATTTTTGTTTTATTTTTTCTTATGTGCATTGATTTTATTGCAATTTTCCACTTCTAATCACTGCACTGGAATGTTTTGTAGTGTACCATTGCTAACACACCTAGTGCAAGATTCAGAGATATCCTGAAGGACAAGCGGTTTGGCATCTGAGCAACCAGAGCAGACAGACAGGCTATGGGCAAACCTGATACTTTCAGCGATGTTTTGGCAATGTTTGTAGCCCAGTTAACCCAAATAATACAGTACTTTGCAAAAGTCCTGAGCCACTCCTCATTTCTTTATATTTTGCAAGGAAAATATAAAATAAATGCCACAACTTAATGAAAGATAAATAAGCAAACATAAATGGAAATACAGTACATATGGAAAAAACAGAGAAAACGGAGGATTCTAACCAGCTTGAAACAAAATATTTGGTATGACCACCTTTATTCTTCAGCATAGCCTAAATTCTCTAAGGCAAGCTTTATGTAATTTCTTTAAGAAGACTTCAGGAATAGTTCTCCAGGCTTCTTGAAGGACAGTCCAAAGCTTTTCTTTGGATGTTGGCTGTCTTTTAGTCTGTGCTCTGTCAAGATGGTCCCACACTACTTCAATAATGTTGAAGCCCAGTGTCTGGGGAGGCCAATCCATGACTGACAGTGTTACATGGTGGGTTTTTTTTTCTATGCAGGTAGGTTTTTATCACATTAGCAGTGTGTTTGGGATCACTGTCATACTTGCATGGTGGATTGCATGATGAATCAAAGAATCTGGTTCATAATTCCACCATAAACCACAACAGAACCTCCACTGTATTTTACAGATGGAAGTAGTGTTAAGTGGCTTAAAAAATAAAACAAAAACAAAACAAAACAAAAAAACATTTCACTGAACATGGTCAGGTAAAAAGTCTAGACTGAAAATGAGTTAAAAGTAGCCAATGTCTAAAAAAACTGAAAGACTTTCAAATAAAAGAGCTATTATTCCAGACCACTTTGAAAAAATACAAGTCAGTCTGGCCGTTTGGAAGCAAAATATAAAGAAATGAGGGGTGGCTTGAGACTTTTGCACAGTGCTGTATATCACTGGTACTGACCTCTGTATGGATCAATTGGTAGTTTTAAGAGATGCACTTTGATGAGATGCACTTTTAGGTGCATCTCATCAAAGCCAGCCGAGCACGGTATGATGATCTAGAGGAATTGTGATTGTAACAAAATTCGTTTTTGCATAAAAATGATTGAAAACCATAATTAACCCAAGTACTGCAGGATCTCAATATACTGATGTCCCAGATAAGTTTCGTGTGCTGCCAGTCGTCTATATATTGATCACTTCTGGTGTTTTCATTCACTGCCGGTCGTCTAGCTGGCCGTATAGCTGGCAGTACTAGGGCTAACATTATTAGAATATTTTTGAATATCTGTCATGGGTATATGGAACAGTGTAGGTGTGGTAAATGCAAATAGAAACATTTAAAAAAGAGTATTTCTGTATAAAATAATGGGGTCCTAAGCAGCTAAAATAGGTCACTTGAGGGTTATGAACTCATATAATAAAGTGCGACAATGCAATGAATCTCTAGCACATTTAATATAACCAGAGCCACAACTTTTTAAATCTTTTTTGTAAACTAACTTCAATTTAGGAGTAAACGACAAAATAAACCATGTCACCTCTCACTGTCACTAGAGCAGCTGAATCATCTGATGCACTCTTCACTTGTAACATGGAAAGAACAAATCAATCAAACACCTGAAAACACACATTTCTTGGCACAGAGCGCTCAGAGCTTTAAAACTCATAATTAATGCCTCAATAGAAACAATTAGCTGAAGGGGGAAATCCTTAAAGCTACAATGAGCTAAGTAGTGAATAAAAAAGCTCCTGTTCTTTCTGCAATAAGCTTTAAGAATGTGAAGGAAAACATGGAACCTGCAAACACGTCCTGGGTCCCCGTGTTGGTTTTTTATATCTCTCATCTACACATATTCATCAGCTTTGATTCTCAAACATGACCACACAAAGTCTCATAATAAGAATATGAAGATTGTTTTATAAGTAAATAAGAACACCACTCACTCACTCACTCACTCACTCACACATTTTAACACATGATAACACTTGTGGTTAAATCCCAGTTTAAAGGTGACTTAGTTAAGTCATTTAATGGTGAAAAATACTAATAACTAACTAATGCCTAAGGTGTTTCTTTTAAAATGCCACACTAGACAGATATCAAAAGCTTTGAGCAAAGACTACCAATCAATCATCCATCCATCTTCTTAACTGCTTATCGGTTTTAGGGATGGGGTGGGGGTGGGGGTGGGGGATGGAACCTATCCCAGCTGTCATTGGAAAGAGGTGGAGTACACCCTGGACAAGTTTAGTCCATCACAGGCCTAACAGAGAGAGACAGACAACATTCACCCTTACATTCACACCTACAGCCAATTTGAAAACACCAGTTAACTTCACAAGCATGCATGTCTTTGGACTGTGGGAGGAAGCTGGAGTACCCAGAGAGAACCTACAGGAGCACAGGAAGAACATGCAACTCCCTACAGGAAGGTCCCAGCAAACTGACAGCTCCAAACCCAGGACCTTCTTGCTGTTTAGGCAACAATACCAACAGTGCCCCATACCTCCCAATCTTCTTCTTCTTCTTCTTCTTCTTCTTCTTCTTCTTCTTCTTTTCTTCTGGCTGCTCTCTTTTGGGATTGTCACAGCGAATCATCTGCTTCCATCTCACCCTATCCTTTGCATCTTTTTATGTCACACCAGCTGTCTTCATGTCCTCCTTCACTATATCCATGAACCTTCTCTGTGGTCTTCCTCTGTCCTCCTGCATGGCAGCTCCATCTTCAACATCCTCTGCACATGTCCAAACCATCTCAACTTTGCTGCTGACTTTATCTTCAAACCATTCAACCCGGGCTGTCCCTTCAGTGTGTTAATTACTAATGCTGTCCATCCTGGTCACTCCCAGCAAAATTCTTAGCACCTTCAGCTCTGCCACCTCCAGCTCCACCTCCTGTCTTTTTGTCAGTGCCACCGTCTCCAAGCAATACATCATAGCAGGTCTTACTACTGTCTTGTAAACCTTTCTTTTCACTTATGCTGTCCATCCTTCTGTCACAAAGAATCCCTGACACTCATCTCCACCCATTCCACCCTGCCTGCACTTCTTCACCTGTCTTGTGCACTGTCACTACTTTGGATGGTTGACCCAAGGTATTTGAAATCTTCCACCTTCACCACTTCTACTCCTTGCATCTTCACCATTCTGCCTGCCTCCCTCTCATTCACACATGTATTCTGTATTGACTCTACACACTTTAATACCCCTTCTCTCCAGTGCATACCTCCACCTCTCCAGGCTCTCTTCCACCTGCCCCCTACTTTAACTACAGATCACAATATCATCTGTGAAAATCATAATCCATGGAGACTCCTGCCTGACCTCATATGTCAACCTGTCCATCACCATTGCAAACAAGACGGGGCTCAGAGCTGATCCCTGATGTAATCTCATTTCCACACTCCTACTGCACACCTTACTACTGTCTCATTGACCTCATACATGTCCTGTACCACCCTCACATACTTCTCTTTCACTCTTGAATTCCTCATACAATACTACATTTCTACTCCTGGCACCCTATAATATGTTTTTTCTAGATCCACAAAGACACAGTGCAACTCTTTCTGACTTTCCCTATACGTTTCCTTTCAATCATATGATGTTAATGTCACAATTATGCTAGAGAAGACCCAAATGTTGAATAGCAGAATAAAAAGCATGCTTTAGTGGCTGATGAGAGACCAGGAAATAACTAAATACAAAAAGAAGCACAAGGCAGTAATCACCAGACAGTAAAATTATATATACAGAACACATAAAAACAATCAGCGACAGGTGAATACAATTAGGGCGGAATAGGATAATCACAAAGGGGGAAATAGAAAGTCAAACTAGAAACAGAAAACATAGTACATAGGCAAACAGGAAATAAGCAAACATACAGTAAATAGCACTTAGACATGGGGACCACAATAAACAAGAGGCAGGAACAAGGGTGCAAAAGAGGACAAAGATATGAGATTGAACAGAATGAGAAAATCAGGAAAATATGAGGGAGCTAAAAATGCAATAAGAAGTAAAAAACTCAAAACAGAAACTCAAACTCACTAAAAGCAAAAATTTCTTGTTTAAAAACTAACCAAGAATCTAAACCACTATTCAACACAACCCAGGATCATGGTAGTTAATGCATTTCTTAGAAATGACTTGAAATAATAATTCTTAAACAATAATGGCCTTGACTATGTAACATTTAAACAACCATAAAAACTCTTTCATTTAGCTTCAAATCTGTGCTAATTAATGTTTAAAATTTACTCATAAAATCATAAATTGTAATAAAGTTGTAGTTTTGGTATTCCTTGACTTTAAGTAGTAAAGTCAACACTGACAAACTCAGCTGTGTTTTAAAGCAAGAAATTAGAACTTCAAGCCTTGATTAAATGGCCATCTGCAGTGGAAGCACACAGGACAGGAATAATAATTCAAGCTGGACAGTCAGCTGTAGATGGGGTTAAGGCTTAGAGGCTGAATCTGGGTCTGGAGGGTCAGCTGGAGCAGTGGCTGGGGCCTGCAACCCATAGTGGGGCTCTACTAGCAGTTCCCTCTCTTGCTGTTAGTCGGAAGACTCCAGAGAGGGAAAAGGTCCACCACACGCATACCAAGAGTGCTGAATGACCTAAAAATGCATCTGCGTCTTTACAACAAAGTCACACAGGCAGATATCTGGTTTCTTCCTGTTTGGTTTCTTCATGTGGATGTGATGTGGAATAGAAAAGGCACCTGAAAACTTTATATTTTAAATGCTTTTGTTTCATCTGTGCCACTTGAAAGAAAAGAATTTCATTTGGGTTTTTTTTTTCCTGCTCACAAAGCAGTCATTGTGATACCCCGAGCAACAATATATACATAGGATATAGGTGAACTCACTTGATAAAGATATGTCTTTCAAAAAGGTAGCAAGTAAGTAACATAACTGCAGTGTGGAAAAAGTGGAAAAATGTAAAAAGTAAAAGCAGAAACTAAACCTACTGCAATGAGTGCAGCAGGGACTAGACCCAGACTAGGAATATTTGGGGACCATGCTGATGCCAGTACTGATTTTAAGGGAGTAAAAAATTCAGATATTGATATCTGCAGTACCAGCAGGGGGCAATTTAATGTTGCACTCAACTAGAACAGAATCAAGATTAACCTCACAACAAAGAATGATCTAAGGCATTTTCAAGCATTCAAACAATTCTGGGAGCATTTCAAAAAGTTCTTTTATATTATATTATATTGTTTATTAAATGGCAAAAAATAACAGGAAAATGTATCGTGATTCAGACTCATCACTTGTCATTATATGCTGTATGCTAATTGTGCCTATGTTTGTAGTCACCCGAGAAAGGTTTAATTTGAACCACATAAAACTCTGAACTAGCATATCATAATCTGTACTTAGTGGAGTTACAGTCTTGTGAAAAAGAGTTTTTTCACAATTTTGGCCCACTTTTCTTTACAATGTGACTTCAGGTAATTTAGGTTTGTGGGCACTCATTTATGCACAGCTCCATTAAAGTCCTACCAAAGCATTTCAGTCGGGGTTGAGGTCTGAACTTTGACTTGGGCATTGCAGTTGTAGATTTGCTGGTGTGTTTGGAATCACTGTCCTGTTACTTTCTCACATACGACTCTAGAATACACAATAAACAGAGTTCGAGTCTGCAAAACAAGCCCAAATCATCACCCCTACACCATCATAGTTTGAGGTGCTCATACTGAGATGCTGCTTTTGGTTTTCTCCAAATGTGGTATGGTGTATTATGACCAGACATCTCCACTTTTGTCTCATCTGTCCAAGGAACGTTGATCCAGAAGACCTGTGGTTTATTCATATGCAACTTTGCAAACCTCAGCTGTGCAGCCATATTCTCTTTAAGAAGAAGAGGCTTTCTCCTGGCAACCCTTCCAAATAAGCCATGAAGGGTTGTGTCGGGAAGGGCATCCAGCCTAAAATAATCAGTCAGAATTAATCCGCTGTGGTGTCCCCTAGGGGAATATACAAGGGAGGTGCATTATTGTTAAGATCTTTAACATTTTAATATGCTAACCGAGATCTGTAGAGTCTGAAATGTAGTTCTTAGATTTTTTTTGCAACTTCTCTGAGCATTGCATGGTCTCACCTTGGAGTCAATTTGCTGGGACATCCACTCCTGGGAAGATTGTGACATTAACTTCTGCTTATCAAAGAATCAAGTGCATTTGATTAGCACTGCCTGACTGCTACTTACCCTCTTCTTCTTCCTATGGAAGAAGTAAGGATGTACTTAGTTTTACACAAGATTCTTGGAAAACTTTCTTTATCACATGACTATAAGTGGAAAAACATCAGTTACATCATTAGGTCAGTCTCTGTCATCACCTCTGTTTGAGGAGTACTCTTTTACATGTGCTGCCACCTATGCTGAGAGTATTGCAAACAACAAAGTTGGAGCCACTCTGCTGGACAAACTGCATCATTTGCATTATGTTCTATTTAAAAAAAGTTCATACTTCAACATTTCAGACAGCATGCAAATACCAACACATCTGTGATAGACCAATATTGGCCAAAATCTCACTTGAGCTCTGCTGGAAATCTAAATTCAGTTCAGCCAATGTGAATGTTATGTTGATGGTAAGTGGTTATTATAAATAATTGAAAAAAAAAAAGCCACAAAAAGAAAACAATCAAATGCAGAGTGCAAATTTCTAAAACTGTGCTTTGGAGGTAAGGGCATGAAATGGTCACATGCACTCATGGCCCATTGGTTTTTGCTAATAAATGCTAATGGGTGGCTGGTGGTGATTTCTCAGAAACTGAAACGGCAGTGTGAGAATTTTCCAAATGTCCTCCAAAATGATTACTTTCCTACAGACTTTACAAATCCATAAAGCTTCATTAATAATTAAATCAGAAGGCATCCCGTAAGAGTAAGTATGAAGTCCTGAGGCTTGGTGCTCTTTTGTTGTTTTATTCATTATTGATGTGTTTCACATTGCCAGCTGAAATGAAAACACTACCACTGCTTAAGTCTCAGGAAAGTAGGCTCCATCAGCTGATTGTAAAAAGTGCTGGTGTCTTTCGGGCCTGTGAAGGGCCTGTCTTGGGCTTTTCCTCCTGCCAGCAAATGGAGAGACGGACAGTGTGCCCGGTGTTATCAATGAAGCCAGCCTCTTGGCTCTCCAAAAAGTGCAGCTTGGAAGGCATCCATAGCAGGGCATTAGGCCTGGAGGTTTGTGTCGTTTGTAATTTATAACACTGAGGGAAATGGGTAAGAGGACAATATGGAGAGAAGAGGGAGAGAGGGAATGTAGGAGGAGGGGGATGGGACTTGCTACACAAGCAAGTGGCTTTGCTTCCTTTAGTGTGCTGCACAGAGCCTGGTTACTAGGCTGACCAAGCTGCAGGGTTTTCTGTCCCTCTCGGAGGCACAGCCTGAATGGGCCTTATTTTTCTTTTTGCTCAAGTCAAAGTTAGACACAAACCACAAAAAGATACAGTCCTGCATACAGACAAAAATACAGCAGTGGAATGTAACTAAGTACACTTAACTACTGTATTTTCTTGGCCAGGTCTACCTAGAAGAAAAGATTTTGATCTAAGAGGACTCCCCTGGTTAAATAAAGATGAAAGTTTTTAAAAAGTAAGGACAGTTTTTGGGTTACTTAGTTTATTTAATTTCCCTATTATATGCCATTTCATCTTTTTATTGCACTAAATTTTAGACTAATGCATTTATCTGGCAGCTTAAGTGATCTTTATGATGTTTTATTATAAGTTTAAATACTGAACAGCAAAACAAACAAAGCTGAAATCACTGGTTTAGACTAACCTAATCCATAATTCTTCTTATAATCATTATTTTCATCCAAAAGTTTCTCGACTTTAAACTACAAACATTGCAAAGCAATTGGGCAGCATGGTAATGCAGTGGTTAGCACTCTTGCCTCACAGCAAGAAGGATCCTGGTTCGAAACCCACCTGAGGAGTGGAGCTGGCTCCTGCGTGGGACTTCCTCCCACAGTCCACAGACATGCATGTTAGGTTAACTGTTAATTAACTGGCCATTTACTTCAGGTAGATAAAGTGCCTGATGTTAATAAAATGAAGAGCTGTAAGATTAAAAAATGTGACTTGTAGTTAAAGCACGTTGAGTGGTCGGTATGATTAAAAAAGCACTATAATCATAATTTGTATGAAGTAAATTGTACAAAAATAATAATAATTCAAATGACTATAACAGTAAAAAGATGCCTCCATATTATTGCATCACTGAGAATAAGATAATAAGATAATGCATGATAGTCTATTAGTCCCAGAGGACTAGCAGGGCATTTGTCATTATACTGTTATACTTGGGACTTTTACTTTTTTCTTTAGCGAAGGTTTTAGTGCTTTCTTCACCACGACATTTTAGAGCAAATTATGAGCAGAGCAGTGTACCTGTGTTGGGGAAAGGAGTGCTGGTTTAAAAATGAAAAATGAAAAAGCAACAGCTGTATACTGTACCAGCCAGTCAATCAGTGCTGATGGCTTTCATTAAGAAAAGCATCACTACCTTCTTGTTTCATTATGGTACTCTATCTCTATAGCTCAATAAAGTATCCAGTGGGACACACTGTGACATTGAAAAAAAAATGGGCTTAATTTTCACAGCAAACCTGACATATACAGGGGGCTTTAGAAATTTGCACATTTCAGTCTCTGCTAATAAGACATAATGATTACCGCAACACAGTGATCATCATCATCATCATCATCATCATCATCATCATCATCATTCTTCTCCTCCTCCTAATCATCATATGGCGACACTAATGGCAGCAATTTCCCTTAATTTCATAAGAATGACACAATGCACAACACCCAAATTACAATGATAATATCTTAAAGACATAACCACAGACAAAACAAACATTTCCTCTCAGCAGAGACAAAATGAATGACTTTTTACATAGGAGTACATAAAGAATCTTTTAAAAATGTGAAATTTGTAATTGGAATTTTAGAGAGAAGCTTTAGCAAACTGAGTGCTTCTGTCAAATCTAAATAAAAGCATCTTCAAACTGTCTTTTTACATGACAGGGCTTTGTGGTTTCTTCCTTTAAAATAGAATTTCTGATTAAAATCTTAACTACATGGTTTTGGCTGGGAATACACTGACAGTGAAATTCTGGGCTCATATCAATACTGATGTCTAAAACAACTGTTTGGTGCAAAATTAATGCTGATTTTCATTCTGCCTTTTGTGCCAGAGAAAAATAAATCTTTCAGGTCTCTCATCATACTATCTTTGAACATTTAACAGCAAACTTGTTTTTAATGTTTTTGGCAGATGGGCTGATTGCGGTCCAGAGGACAAAACTTGACCAATCTCGATGCTCAGGTGAGGGATTGGCACATCTCTAAGCTTAACATCTATTCATTATTAAATGGAATTTCTCTTTTGCATTTGGTCTCCTTGAAGCATTCAATCAAAACTCCCTAACCGAAAGGCTGTAAATCTGGGTATCTGTATTACGATCCCTATGGCCATTATCTTCTGGCTGTTACTTAAACAAGGTGTGGGGCTGTTAAAATAAAACTGAGTGAAAATACACTACATGGACAAAAGTATTGGGCCACATCCCTTAATCAATGAATTCAGGTGTTTCATTCAGTCCCACTGCCACAGGTGTATAACATCAAGCACCCAGCCATACAGTCTGCCTTTACAAACATTTGTGAAACTGCAGGTTGTTCTAAAGAGCTTGCTGCATTTGAACATGGTACTGTAATAGGATGCCACCACTGTAACAAGTCATTTCATGAAATTTATTCCCTCTTAGATATTCCACGGCCAACTATAAGTGGTATTAATGCAAAGTGGAAGTGTTTAGGAACCACAGCAACTCAGCCACAAAGCCATGCTTTTATGGACCTTGCTTTGTGCACTGGAGTACAATCATGATGGGAGAGGGCCTTCGCCAAGCTGTTCCTTCAAAGTTGGAAACACAGTATTGTCCAAAATGTTTTGATAAGCTGAAGCATTAAGCCTATGCCTATGGATTTAGAATGGGTTACCATAAAAGCTCCTGTAGGTATAACGTGTAGGTGGCCCAATACTTTGGACCATATAGCGTACATGTGAGTGCAAATATTCATAACCGATCTCCCACTCAGGTAACTTACAGTTAAATCCAGGACAATAGACTAAAATGAAACACAAGCCTGCTCCATTACATCACATGCTTTTCACTCATGGGCTCCTGTTATGTTAAACCTGTATGACCAAGTCCATTATAAAGTCTAAATAATCTGTAAATGAAATAACGCACAGGTGCAGCGTGAGCTCTGTTTTGGGAAACAGCTTATTAAAAGCAACGTGGGGGTGGCTACATTCTGGATTGCATAATAACAAATTTTCCTCTGTAGTGCATGGCTACAGATCCTAGGCAACATGTGCTGGAAGCAGACTCAGCTTATTAACTACATGCACAACACAAAATTACAAAAGCCATTCTTCTGGAGCAGCCATTGTCAGAGGCTACCAGAAGTGCTATGAGTCACTAATGAGTCTGCACTCAAGTTATTAGGTAGAAAAGATGTTAAGTGACATGCAATGCAGTGCTGAAGGAAAAGAACTACAGTCTTTAAATGTCTGCAAGATAGCCATTTCCTCCAATAATAGAGATAATACATGAAAGTCAGTAGAAACAACGGTGAAGATGCAAGGAGTAGAGGTGGCAAAGGTGGATGAGTTTAAATACTTGGGATCAACCATCCAAAGCAACGGACAGAGCACAAGAGAGGTGAAGAAGAGAGTTCAGGCAGGATGGAGTGGGTGGAGACGAGTGTCAGGG
>VUQH01046484.1:0-10003 GCA_015106775.1 Etroplus canarensis
ACCTGACGGAGGATGGAACGTAGAGCCGGTTAGGAGGACCCCCGCCTGGATCTGGTTCAGCACGTTGGGCCTTACGGATGAGGGACTCGATCTCCCAGGTGAGTGCTCCAACGACGCAAGAGGAGGGCAGAATGTTCCCGCGGTCCTGGGACTCTGATGGCGAGTGTAGGTGAGACAAGGCGTCAGGTTTGATGTTCCGGGAACCGGGCCTGTAGGATATGGTGAAGTGGAAGCGAGTGAGAAAGAGGGCCCACCTGGCTTGGCATGAGTTGAGGCGCTTGGCGGTCCGGAGATAGGCCAGGTTCTTATGATCTGTGAGGATGAGAAAACCCCACCACAGCCTTGACCTTGGTGGGGTCCACTTTAATCTGCCCTTTATCAATTATGAGGCCTAGAAAAGATACAAGGTCAGTATGGAATTCACATTTCTCTGCCTTTACAAACAGCTTATTCTCTAGGAGGTGCTGGAGGACCTGGTGGACGTGGCGTTGGTGTTCAGCTAGATTTTTGGAAAAAAATCAGGATGTCATCCAGATATACAAAAACAAATCTGTTAAAAAAAGTCTCTGAGCACATCATTTACTATCGCCTGGAACACTGCGGGGGCGTTGGTGAGGCCGAAGGGCATGATGAGGTACTCAAAATGGCCAAGAGGTGTATTAAAGGCTGTCTTCCACTCGTCGCCCTCCCGTATGCGCACCAGGTGATAGGCATTGTGCAGGTCGAGTTTGGTAAAGACGCTCCCTGCAAGAGTTCAAAGGCAGATGATAACAAAGGTAAAGGATATTTATTTTTTATGGTGATCTGGTTTAACCCCCTGTAATCTATGCAGGGCCAGAGGGAGCCATCCTTTTTCCCCACAAAGAAGAACCCCACGCAAACAGGGGAGGATGTAGGACGGATGATTCCTGCCTCCAGAGAGTTGCAGATGTACTTCTCCATAGCCTCCCTCTCCGGCTTAGAGAGGCTGAATAAACGGCTGTTGGGCAGAGGTGCACCAGGCAGAAGGTCAATTGCGCAGTCATAAGGACAGTGAGGAGGGAGCGAGAGTGCCAGGTCCTTGCTGAAAACCGCCGCCAGGTCATGATAGGTTGAGGGAATGGAGGAGAGGTCCGGAGGTGTAGCAGGAGGCTCGGTCTGAGAAGGAGAGGGTGGAGAAGCAGATCGCAGGCAATAGCGATGGCAATTAGTGCTCCAGCCAGTTATCTTGTTTATTGTCCAGTCAATGGATGGACTATGGAGCTGGAGCCAGGGGTGACCCAGAACTAGCGGTGTTTGTGGGGAGTCAAACACAAAGAGTTGCAGTCGCTCGCTGTGATTGCCTGATAATAAGAGGGGGATAGGTGCAGTCTGGTGAGTAACATGAGCGAGCATGTCGCCATTAAGAGCTTGCACAGAAAAAGGCTCTGAGAGGGGAAGCAGAGGTAAGTGCAGGCGTTCAGCTAGATTGGTGTCAATAAAGCTTTGCTCTGCCCCAGAGTCAATCAGAGCCTGGAGTGAGATCTGATGACTCCCGCTGCCCAACTTGGCTTCAATCATGAGTCTGGGTAGGGGTAATCTAGCTGCCATCCGACCCTCCAGTGTCCCTACTTCCACTGACGGGCCCCCCCTTTTGGCTGACACCGGCACTCCTCTACGCTGTGCCCCTTTATCCCACAATAAAGGCACTCACCGGTGGAGAGGCGGCACCTGCGTTCCTCAGGGGGGAGGTGAGCACGGCCAACCTGCATGGGCTCCGCCCTGGTGTCAGCAGCTGGTTCCTCTCCTGGCCTCGGCCCGGTTGCCCCCCGGTCTGGAGAAAAAGAGTTTAAAGAGGAGAAAAGGGGTGGTAGGCTCCTCCCTCCAGCCTTATGCTCCCGCAGATAATTATCCATATTCACACATAAGGTTATGAGGTCCTCCAATGAATCTGGCAACATTTTCATGGCCAACTCACGCTTAAGCGGCTCGCTGAGGCTGTGCTAAAACACCGCGTGGAGTGCCCCCACATCCCAGCCGGTTTCCTCAACCAAAATCCAAAAATCCAAAGAATAGTCTGCCACACTCCGACTCCCCTGGCGGAGGGTGAGCAGACGATGCCCGGAGGCATCCACACTGGTGCCTCTATCAAAAACACTCCTGAATTTATTCATGAACTCGGCATAAGTTATCTCCTCATTGGCATTAACCACCGCCTGAGCCCGCTGCAGCGCTTTGCCCAGTCATTAAGTTCATCATATAGGAAATCTTAGAACCGTCGGAGGCGTAGGTCCTCCGGAGCTGCCGAAAAACCAGTTTACTCTGAGTGAGAAAGACCGAAGCCATGGCAAACTCACCAGAGAAGTCCTTGGGTGGTGGTAACGCTCTCTCCGATGGCTCGACTGGTGGAGGAGGCGGCGCGCAGTGGGGAGGCGGATTCGGCTGAGACGGTGGGGGTGCGCTGGCTGTCATCTGTGCACAGCAGGTCTGCAGCATACCTCCCAGGTTGGTTATCTGTTGGAGTATGAAATCCTGTTTATTGGTGAGGTGTTGCAGTACCTGAGCGTGATCCTCCAGCTGGGTCCTGAAAGCAGAGAGGGAATCCTGAGTCGGATCGGCGTCCGCTGAGTCCGATTGATAGCCAGACCGTTCTGTCATGGTGTGGACCAGCATGCAGACCAGGTGCGTCAGCTGATAGCAATCAGCTGAGCACACAGCAGGAGGCCAGCTCTGCCACTCCCCGCAGAGGAAGAGGGACACACACACACACATACCTCTGGCAGATCTGACCAGGAGGCGAGGACCATGACACATTTACATCATGCAGCTGGCCCATAGAAAGCTGCTGCATAAAAGATAACATAAGTGTTAAATTAACATAATGGGTATGTTGCAGAGTGCTGTCCTACCGCTATTTATACATTTTGAGCTCCTGAAGCTTCCTGCACACAGTCACTCACTGAGTGACGTCAGTCAAGTCTTTGAGGATTGAGTGCTTAGGCCAAAGGGTGACAATTGGGATCCAGCTAAAAACACAGGAAAAGAGAAAAACAAAGAAACATAGAAGAAAATCAGTAGAAATGCATGGGTAAGGTGAGCGGCTGTGTCACAAAGTTTCATGAATATGTGCAGCTCTTGAGGTTATCTATCCTTAGATAGACTTTATCTAGAAAGAAAATAAAGAAAACATCTGTTAGTCAGTGTGAATATGCCTATACTCATAACACATATAAGATAAATGCAGTTTAACTTTTTTGAAGGGTTTTGGGCTTATGGAATAACATGAAATGAAGGTCCCAACCCAGACACAGGGTTTTTAGTCTATACCTCAATGATGCCTTGTCATTATGTTGTAGTACTTGTGTCAGTACCCCTGATCACACCTTTACTACATTCCTGCTGCCACACTTCTCTTGTAATGTAGTGGAAAATGGTAACATGAGAAGCAGTTGCTGTTAACAGACCATTTCAAAAGTCCATTCTCAGGGAGGGAAAGTGACTATCACCAATTTCCAACCTCTGTGTTCCTTGTCTTCAAAATAAGCTGCTCTGGAGCCAGATCTTAGCAATTGGCTTGTTAGTGCCAAATCAACAAAGCAGCACCTTAAGTCGTAATGAACCAGAATTACCCTTTAAACACAATCAGGCTCTCCTGATTTTAATGCTAACTCTTTTTTTTCCACTATCAGCCCCATCCTTAACGCAGTAAATACTGGCTTTGTCGGCCTTCCGTTAATGTTGTCTAAGGGCCAATGTATGTGATGTTTACCTGCACAGATGGCACATTTGCTGTGAGATATCATGACCAGCTAGCTGCATAACACAGCTGCCAAAGTGTATTACAATGCCCATTCGCTGTCATGGACATGTTGTGTTGTAGAACAGCATCCTTGTGGCATTTTAATGGGGACTGGGACTCCCTTGAGATGAAGACAAATAATTTAGCCTGCCCTCATTGCTATATTGATCTTGTTTATGTTTAAGCAACCTCAGGTGATGGACTAGGACCCTTGCAGTTGACAGGGATTCAGAGATAAAGAGAGGTTAAGAGCTGTTATTTTGCACTCTGCATGAAACTTGCATCAATATTCAGGCTCGGGAGAAACACTCCAGAGGCCGACTGGCCTCCATGTGGATTTAATCCAATTTACGGTATGCTGCCACTGACTAAGCACCAGACTTTTCTTTCACTCTTGCAAAATAAGTGACCTCAACAAAAGCTTCCTGGAACATAAAACACCTAGGACACACTTCTTTTGTGCTCACCAGTACATTACATTGCTCAAACTGGTAAATGCCAGGATTTTTACTGGATGCTTGTTTAATGAGGTGTAGCTTTGATGGGCTAGAGAATTACCTCAATTTCCAAGGTCTAAATGATCACCTACTAATCACTAATGAACGAGAAGGTATGGAGAGGAGTCACAGAACAGATGATAGGATATAATGAGAATTAATGATGATAAGCCATGAAGGACAAAGAGACTAGACAGCTGGAAAGGGTGAACAAGAGGACCACATAAAAATATTGAGGGACTAAAATGAGAAGGATACAAAAGAAGTGACCAAAACTTTAAAAGAATGATTTACTTCTTGTATGGTACTCAGCAGAGGCTAGTGAAGATAATGGAATATTGTTGGCCGAAAGATGTGGCATTTTTGGCCACATCAACCTCCAAAAAACAAATTTAATTAGACTTAACAATAGAAAATAACCCTTCCTCCATTTAATATTTTGGTCAGTATGCTTATTGCCATATATTATTGAATAATGTAATAAGGAATAAGGTAATATGAAAGGCCTCTCTCCACCTTACAAACTAATATTCCATAAAATTGGTCTAGGGATAACCTCAAGTGTTGACCATAAACCTGAAAAACTGGACACTGGTGTCCTGCTGTAAACCTGCCAGAAGTGGACACACAGCATTTGCTTACTAAAGAAAATTTTGTTTCAGTGTTACTATAAAATGGTGTGTTATCTGTAACCTTTTGTGTCCCTAAAATGCAATTATTTCTAAAATTCACTGTATGTCAAATTTCCCTAATTTCTGACTGTCTCTGTAGTGTGGTTTACAAATTTGCCTTGCAAATGAAAGGTCTCCGTTTCAGTCATCAAGTAGGAACATGAGCACCTCTCACCATGGGAGGTTTGCACCTAGTAGGGCATCCAGTGCAAAAACTGTTAAATTACCAAAGCAGAGTCATCTGCTGTGGCAACCTTTTTGGGGCAATACAAGAGAACAGCCAAAGGTACTTATGTTGCCTTGCTTCTTCAGTATTTGATCTGTTTATAATGTTAATGTTATGTTATGATGGTTAAGTAAACATATAGTACCCTCAAATTAACATACCTCAGTGCAGTGTTTGCTTGTATTGACCATAGTTTTTTTTTTAACTACAGACTAGAATACACTGTTAATATTAAAGGGAATTATTGCACTAGTTTGAATCTTATTTATCTCACAGATTTCAATTTGTGCAAGTTAGTCATGGAGTTCCACAAGGCTCTGTTCTGGAACCAATATTCATTATGTTATACATGCTTCCCTTAGGCAATATTATTATAAACACTGCATACATTTCAACTGCTTTGCAGATGATACCAGGCTGTATTTATTTATGAAGCCAGATGACATAAAGGGATAACTCAAAGACATCAAGAGCATATAATTTTCTATAATTTTCTACATATAAATTTAGACAAAACTGAGGTTATTGTGACCCTAAAACTTGAGAAACACGGTATGTAACCAGTTACTTACTCTGGACGGCATTGCTTTGCTCTCCAGAGACACTGTAAGTAAACTTGATTAATTTTTCATTTTACCAGGATATGTCCTTTAATATGCACACTAAACAAACATGTAGGGCTGCCTTCTTTTATCACTAAATTAGAAACATTCTGTCTCAGAGTAATGCTGAAAGACTAGTTCATGTATTTATTACTTCTAGACTTTTAAAAGCTCCCTAAAATGTCTTCAGTAGTTCCAAAATGCTAGAGAGAAAGCACTTACAGAGACTAGAAGCAGAGCTCAAATTTCCCCTATAATCCCTTCTCTCTACTGACTCACTGTGAAATCTAGAATTGCATTTAAAATCCTTCTCATTACATACAAAGTCTTGAATAATCAGGCACCACTCAATCTTTAAGACCTCATAGTACCAACAGAGCCCTTTGTTGTCAGAGTGGAGGCTCACTTGTGGTTCTAAGAGTTTCTAAAAGTAGAAGGGGCAGCAGAGCCATCAACCATCAGGCTCCTCTCCTCTGGAACCAACTTCAGTTTGTATTCAGGAGACAGATACCCTCTCTACATTTAAGATTAGGCTGGAGATTTTTTTTTCTTTTAAAGTTTATTGGACCAGAGAACTGAACTGTCCCTTAGTTATGCTATAGTAGGCTTATACTGGCGAGGAAATTCCCATGGCGTATTGAGGGTTTCTTCTCCACCCACCTCTTTTCACCCCATACATTTATATGCCACTGCTGCTTGTCATTCACTTTTGTCTTCTCTCTCCCATTGTATGTGTTGTCCTTGTCTCTATATGATCTCATTTTTCTCTTCCCTTTCACCTCATCCCTCAACCAGTTGAGGCAGCGGGCTACCTCTCTCTGAGGCTTGATCTGCAGGTGGCCTCTTCTTGTTAAAAGGGAGTTCTTTCTTTCCACTGCCACCAAGTGCTTATAGGGGATCGATTGATTGTTTGGGTTTTTGCTCTAATATTATAATATTTCTTGAGGCGATATTTGTTTTGAATTAGCGCTATATGATTACATTTACATTGATTTGAATATATTGATAAAACTGTTGCATTATCTTTTAAAATTTGAGTGTGTGAATGCTTTTTCTTTTAGTCACCAGAACATGTACTTGATATCATGCTATTTTTTTTAACCTTTCTGTTTTCTTGGTCATGATGAAAGTAATGTTTGGGTAAAGTCTTAACAGAATTAAGCTGATCACATAAAATAGAGTTCATTTCCTAAATAAACAAATACACAAAGAAACAGTGAACTTTTCAAATGTAATCCACAAACCCCAATTTTTCATTTTTATACCCTTTGGTTTCAGGTGGTTGAAATGAGATTTCTATAACTGAACAGACCAAGAGAAGCTAGCTGTTTCCCTATGCTTCCTGTCTTTATGTTGAGCTACTCCAATCTGCTGCTACAGGCATAAGTGTGGTATTAATCTTGTCATCTAACATCTAAAACTAATGAGCATCACATATGAGATCCAGGGACCCAAACACAACACAAAAGGCATGATGGCAAAATCAAAAATCAAACTTTATAGTGCTGGAGGGTGGGGGTGAAGAAGAAGAAATCAGGTGAGATTAAAAAAAAACAGTCAAGATACAAGTGCATTGCTGAAAGCTGTGGCACAATGCTTAAAGACAGCCTGGCAAGTGAGAGATGTTGAGCTCAGGGTATTGACCCTGGGAACACTGCGGGCATCCGACGAGCTGCTAGAGTTAATCATGCCCACTCGAGACAAGCTTTTCCACCAGATGCTCCGTAGTACATTTTGGAAATAGTCCAGAAGCAGGGCACCATAGCTGCTCAGCAACCCTAGTGATACATGTTCAGTTTGGTTTTGACGTAAACCACATTGCCCAGCACAAACTTGAAATTTGAACGTGAAATGGTCCCAGTTTGATGTAAAGCTGTCAGAAAGACAGAACAAAACAGGGCTGGAGATACGACTCACAGACAAGTTTTCAATATATTTCTGTTGTAATACTGCAGGGACTGATTAGTGTAGTGGTGAGTGTACAGGTCAGGTGGCTCAACTTGAATGGTAGAAAGGTAGGAGCAGCAAAGTCTGGAATGATGAGAGAACAAGTAAATGGGGGAAGAAAAAATATCAGCCAGGCTGAACGAATGACTGAGTGAATTAAAACTAAAACCCTAAGGAATAAAAGATCCCACATGGTCAGATATTCCGGTGAGGAGAATCTTTATCAATTTTACATATCTGATTACAGGTCTACTGCATATTAGGAAAATTGTTGTTGTGAGTAATGTTGGTTTAATGAATAGACAAGACATGATTTTGTATTGCTGCCCAGACTGACAATGAGTTTTAGTCTTATAGCAGTCCAATACCAAATTACTCCAGCATCTTGTAAGGAGGCATCTTTTCCCCTGAACAGCCCCTTCAAAACATAATTTTCCTTTGCCTTCAAGAGGCCATATTCTGGAACCCAAACTATGAGACTGGAAAGAGGACTGGACAACACTGTTTACTTTGCAAAGCACTTTGGGCTATGTGGGACATCACGCAATTGCTGCTAAATGCAGAAGCACAATTTACAACAGAAGCCAAATCCTGAGTGTGTTTTCTGCTCAGAAAGGGATGTAAAGTGGATGTGGCGACCTTGTGCGATGAGTCGAGCTGAACTGTGATTTGAAGCTCATGATATATGTGAAACTACAGTAAGGGGTTTATTTCTACAGAGCGTTCAGGATAAATATCTAAAACCACAATATCTATTACTGTTTTATTTTATGTTTCTATTTTTTGGATCAGCTTTCATGAATAAATGAGAACAGCGAGAGCACATCGGAAAGGCGTTTGTCACATATCAAGATATGGGTGGAATATCATTTTACATTTGATAACCAATTTTTCCTAACTTAATTAAAGGTTTTGATGGGATTTTCAGGAATGCTCAGCTGATGAGTAAATTTTGCCTTAGGTTTGAATGAGCTGGGTCAAATTCATGCCTCTTGACTGAGGAAATGGTTATTCTGACGTTCTCTGAAATGGTAAAGATTTTTCCTCATTTCTGAAGGAAGTGGAAATGTTCTGGCAGGAATTACTTTGATTTATTACAGTCCCACTTTCAAACCATCCAGTTCAATCTGCTGAGGAGAACTGTTGTGCTTTTAACTAACTGTGCTATCTATAAAAGCCACAGAAGGTCTCCTACATCTGTTAGGTATTATGTCAAATTAGCATTTGATTAAATGAATATTCTGACTAAGCAAGCCACAGAGAGCAAGGTATTGTCTGAAAATTGAAGAAATGTGAACGTCATCCCCTAGGGACATGCAAATAGAATAAGAGCACATACTGGCTTTTATTCATTTCTATTGGGTGGCAGAGGTAATTGAATTTGGTCTGGAAACCATTAAGATTATTTATGACTGCCTTTCTTCAGAGGAAACAAGAACACTGAAAAAGAGCCTGGTTTGGCTGTACATTTCTGCACGACCAGAAAAGGCCATGAAGCACATTCTGCTCACCCAGTGGGGGATTTTAAATCTCTTTTCCTGCTCTTTTTTGTGTAAAAATAGAAAGTCTTAGGCTTTAAAACATACAGAAAAGAGGTGCTCTGATCTACTTAACGTTTGCGTTCGACTACATGTTCTCGTCAAGCCAGCCAAATCCCACCTGGCCTTGCTCAGTGACATCAACATCAAATGATCAATACAAGATTTTAAATTTAGCTCATTCAACACTTTCACACTGACTTCATTAAGCTCTCACACGCATCACGCAGAATCATTAACCTCAAAGGTGCCGTACTTCAGTACACATTTGAGGTACTTATACTTTTGTCGAATTTTTCAATTACATACACTTTAGTCTTCTCCCCTGCAGTTATGAAGGAAATATTGTACCTTTATATCCACCACAATTATTGACCAGTGCAGTTTAATATTTTTTTTTCAAATTAAGATCCTAATTTAAAAAGAAAAATAAAAGACACAATGACTTAAACTATGACACATTAGCTTTATCTATCTTCTTCTTCTTTCAGCTGTTCCCGTTAGGGGTCGCCACAGTGGATCATCTGCCTCCATCTCATCCTATCCCTTGCATCCTCTTCCCTCACACCAACCCTCTGCATGTCCTCCTTCACTACATCCATGAATCTTCTCTGTGGTCTTCCTCTTCTCCTCCTGCCTGGCAGCTCCATCTTCAACATCCTTTGTCCAATATATCCACTATCCCTCCTCTCAACATGTCCAAACCATCTCAGCCTCGCCTCTCTGACTTTGTCTCCAAACTTCTCAACATGAGCTGTCCCTCTG
>VUQH01046503.1:0-18362 GCA_015106775.1 Etroplus canarensis
GCTCTAATGGGAAAATATGGTACAATAAGGTCTTTAAGATAGGATGGGACCTGATTGTTCAGGACTTTGTAAGTGAGTAGAAGGATTTTAAATTCAATTCTTGATTTAACAGGGAGCCAATGAAGAGAAGCCAATATAGGGGAAATATGATCTCTCTTTCTAGTCCCCGTCAGTACTCTCGCTGCAGCATTTTGGATTAACTGGAGGCTTTTTAGAGAGCTTTTAGAACAGCCAGATAACAATGAATTACAGTAATCAATCCTAGAAGTAATAAATGCATGAACTAGTTTTTCAGCATCACTCTGAGAGAGGATGTTTCTAATTTTGGCAATATTGTGAAGATGATAAAAGGCAGTCCTACATATTTGTTTAATGTGAGCATTAAAGGATACAATAACCTCAGTTTTGTCTGAATTTAAAAGTAAAAGATTACAGGCCATCCAGGTCTTTATGTCTTCAAGACAAGCCTGTAGTTTAACTAATTGATTTGAGTCATCTGGCTTCATGGATCAGATTAGAGGGGAATCAGTCACTGAGTATGTCTACTGGATCATTTGTGGCTCAACACCCATTTCACAAGTTTTTGTGGGATTGGATGGTTGTTGCATGTTTACTTGCTCTGCACAGGCTTCCAAGACAAGTTTAACAGCTAAAATAGTAACAAATTTGCTTCTCTAACCACAGGAATACCATGGAGACTTTGCTAAACATTTCGTTCTAGTGTACATGCATTAAGGGTTTTTATTTCTCATTTTATGAAATATTGTCTTTCCTATTAACCATTTCTAATTAAAGGGGACCTATTATGCTAATTTCCTCTCCAGCTTTTATTTTTGGTCTCTACTAGTGTACATTTACTTAAAGTTAAAAAATAATCCTAATAATATATTATACTGGCTTTGGCGAAGTCCCCCAGTTCATTCACTTAGTGTCTGAAAACCATTTTAGCTTCCTTCCTTCTCCCTTTAACCCAGCATTCTTCTGATTGGCTGCCCCTCAAAAACAAGTGTGAAGCGTATGTGGGTGGGGCTTCTGTGCTCTCAGCCAATTATGTGGCTGACATGAAAGTGCTTTTGGCTAATAGGGATTACTTGCATATACATTGACCTCACTATTTGAAACTTGATCATGTTTGATTTATAAAGAAAAGCCACATCGGCTCCCCACCTAAACTGAACATTAATTTCACATGAGGGAACTGATTTGCAGATGTATCAGGAAGGTGCACAAAAAACACAATTGTATTAAACTACAAAAGTAATTAAGGGCACAGCTGTACTCCACTTCTTTGAAAATATACCAAATGTTTGCCCTTCCACTCTCCAGGCAGCCAAGTAGTGATAGTGTGGCCCAGACCCCTCAGCTTCTCCGCCGCTACCCGCTGGAGGACCACCAAGACTTTCCACTCCCACCAGATGTGGTGTTCTTCTGCCAACCGGAGGGCTGCCTGAGTATACGCCAGCGCAGGGTTAGCCTCCGTGACGACTCCTCATTTGTTTTCACACTTACCGACAAGGACTCAGGAATCACCCGCTACGGAATCTGCGTCAACTTCTACCGTTCCTTTCAACGAGGACATCACCGTACTCGAGGGGACAAGAGCAGTCACACTGAGACAGCAGCACAGGCAGCGGAGACCACTAGTGAAGGGTCTGATGGCAGCGGTGGTGGTGGTGGAGGCCCACCCTCTGCGTTATCTCCACCTAACAATAATGAATCAGCGCCTCTGCCTGCTTCTGGAGAAGAAGGCGGACAACAAAGTGCCGGAAAGTCCCCACAGCACAGACGGAGTGCTGCTAAGGTGGCAGCCAGGAACCGCAACAGCACACTGACCTCACTGTGCATACTCAGCCACTACCCCTTCTTCTCCACCTTTAGGGAATGCTTATATATTCTCAAGAGGCTGGTGGACTGCTGTAGTCAAAGGCTAATGCAACGGGCTGGGCTCCCTCGCGCCACCCAGAGGTGAGACTTTAGCTTGCATGCACTAATGCACGTACGATTTTGGTGTATTTTTTTTTAAGATTCCCATAATTGACCTTTTGCTGTTTGTCAGACAGCACTTTCATTAGCCAGATAACTACTGCACAGATAATTGGTTTGAATGTGGTGTTGGCAAAGTTCCTTTCCTATCAGAACAAATTGTGTGCAATAGAAACACCAGAATCCACTTGCTGACTGCTGTTCAACTGCTAAGTTGACTAACTTAATACTAACTTTTAGTCTGTTGTTCATTCCCTCAACAGTTTTATTTTGGTGACTGTAATTTACTTTGTAGTCTCTAGGGTCAGCAGTTGGCACATGGTACATCTATTCATGCCTCTGTAAATGGTTCAAAAAAATTAATTAGTACTTCTTTAAAGCAAACTAAATTGGGTAAATTCAGCTCATGTTTTACACCTGTCTTTTTCTTGTGCAAGCTGTTAAATATTCTGTGCATTCAATGCAGATTAATAACCATTCTCACTGCTTAGTTATTTTCATTTTAAATTCTAAAGGCCACAAAAGTTAGAAAAAAATTTGTTTTTTCAGTGTTCCTGCTGATGTTTTCTGCAATGCCTACTCCTTTCATTCGTCTCCCATCTGCTTCTTTCATTGTCCACCTGTTATCTGTATGTTTGTGTTTCGCAGTTAATACAGGAGCCTTTGTCTGTATCTCCACGCAGTTTTGCAGGCCATCTGTAGCATGTTTCTTGTTCTCACAGTATGCTTTATATTTTCAAACTCCACCTCAATGATAAATAATGGCAACTGAAATATCCACATGTAATCAGTTTTGTTTTGAGTAGTTTGTTTACCTTAAATATTTTTTCAGGGACCTGAAGGGACAGTTCTTAAGAAGAACAGCTGCTACATAATTGAAGGAAAGCCAGTTTTTCTTTTTGTACACCAAATACCTGAGCTGAAAATGTGGTGAGGGAGGACATGAAGATGGTGAGACAGAAAAGGATGCAAGGGAAAGGGTGAGATGGAGCCAGGCGTTCCTCCTCTGTTTAGGAGCTGAAAGAAGAAGAAGAAGAAGAAGAAGAAGAAATACCTGAGCTGCTTTTTAGCAGAGCTCGACAGATATCAGATTCATGGGAAAATGATAGGGTCACTGTAACATTTCTGAAACTTTATTTTTTACAAACCTGTAAGCAATTTAGTGTGAAGGTGCCACTTCAGTCCACACCACCATCTGCTCACCTGTGATATGTACCCTTTCCCATGTGCAGCAGGCAGTGCTGAGAGAAGTGTAAATAAGGGAGTTTGATTGCCGTGCGCTGAACAAATAAAATGACACTGTATAAACTGCTATTGATAATCTGTATCAAAAGTTATTTTAAAACATATAGGCCAGTATCAGTCAATACATTCTGTTAACCCATTCTATAAAAAATTGGAAATATAACCCAGAGCCAGATCATGAAAACAGAAAAGGAGTGTGGTCGCTCAACTGTATACCCACAGTATGTACAGTAATATGATAAAAGGTCATTTAGCATGCTGTTTTGCTGATTAGACTTGGTGCAAATTGTTGATCATGTTTTGATTTTCTTAATTAACCTCAAAGGGTAATTGATTCATATTTAATTTAAACTGCAGAGCACTCAGCTGTTCACTGTATTTTGATGTGGTGTTGTGATGTGGCAATATTTCTCAGTGCTCTTTGGGTTATTCTGTTGCTGTGGGTGACATAATAGATGGCAAATTTTGATTGGCAAAGTGTTAATTAGACTGTCAGTTCACATCGGCTTATTCCTTGAATGATTGTTATTTATAGCTAAAAAAAAAAAAAAAACTAGTGCAACTTTTCCACTCCTTGCTGAAAGGGAGTATTGGAACGTCTAGTGCACAGTTAATCTTGTACCTTGGCATTTTTCTTTGATAAAATGCTGCTTTGCCTCCACTTAGCAATGTTTCTCTGACGAGAACTAAAAGCCAAAGGCTGAACAGACCTGAGAATCTCTTTTTTTTCTTTCTTTTTTCCTGACATGGTTGGTTGAAATGTGGTGTTGCAATGACAAAAAAGGAGGAGAGTCATTGCATAATGACTGCGAGCATTTTCTGCTATGGCGGTTCTGACAGATTGAGGTCTTTGCCTGCCTGTGGGTAGCAGCTGCAGTTGGTGGGAGGGATCCAAACGACTAATGATTTACCTCACTCCCTGCTTGCTACACACACGAGTATGCACTTTAGAAGGGGTAATAGCACTGTATGCGTAGAGTGGAGAGGTTTCACATTAATATAAGGGCAGTTGCTTAAGAGCCTCTCCTTCGTTTCAGTCTCATTTGTTCATCATGTTAGGGATTTCACTGGGTGTTTGTTCAGGCTGCTTAATAACTGTTTGCAGCAGTAAAATGAACCGATGACTCAGTTAAGTCTATTTTTAACCTTAAAATTATTCTTGACTGCTATCAGTGTATGTATGAGTAAATCTTAGCATATTTTACTTGTCAGAGAAATCCAGTACACTGTTCATGTTGTCGCACACAATACAGACATGAAAAGGAAAGTGTAACTTCTTTTAATTCTAAGGTTTTATGTATCAGGACATAATAAAACACAAGCTGGTCCTTAGCAGGTCTTAAAATTAGGTAAATAAAATCTCAGATGAACAACAACACATGACTTAGTGAGTCCTTACTGCTTCCATAGAAATTAAGAGGGTAAGTAGCATTCAGGGTCTACTGATCAAATGTACATGATTAATTGATCATCAGCCATTGTGACCATCTTTGTGAGTGCAGAAGTTTTGGCAGTTTGCTGCTCTGAAGCATTGAGGTGTGTGTTAATACAATTCTAAGGAAGAAAGAGATCAGCAAGAGATCTTGGAGCATCTTGGTATCTTGGCGAAGCAGTTGTTGTTGCTACTGAATCTAGGAAGGGTTATACAACCATTTCCAAAGAATTTGTAGTGTATTCTACAGGAAAGTGGGAAAACATGTAAAATAATTGCCAATCTGCCCTGGAGTGGATGTTCCAACAAATTAATTCTGAGGTCAGTCTGTGAAATACTAAGATTTCAAAATACCTAAGACCTACATCTCAGACACTACAGACTTCAGTTAGTATGGGAAATGTTCATACGTTCATAACAATAAAATGAGAGTCTGAACAAGTATGGCTTGCTTGGAAGGGTTTCAAGGAGAAAGCCTCTTCTGTCTAAAAAGAGCATGGTAGCATAGCTTAGGTTTGCAGAGTTGCACGTGAATACACCACAGGACTTCTGAAACAGTGACCTTTCAACAGACAAAGTGGAGATGTTTGGCCATAAAGCGCAGTGCTGCGTTTGGCAAAAAGCAAATACTGCTTACCAGCACCACACCTTGTGCCAGCTGTCAAGTATAGTGGTGGTGGGGTGATGGCTTCACCATTTTGGCTTCATTTCTGTCAAATAAATAATGATATGGTGTCTTATGTCATGTGGTGTTGTTGTTGTTGTTGTTTGAATAATTTTAAAACTGAACTTAAAAAAATCCTAATATGTAAAACCTTTTCACAGGACTGTATTTCTTTTTTTAAGAAAAAATTGCATTAAGCATATTATTTTTCCTTTTCTCTCGAGAGACAAAATGCCATTAGTTCCACTGTGATGTTGCAGTTCCACAGTAGCTTTTGTCTTGATACTTATATCACAGATATAGACTTTTATTGCCTGGTTTTATAGTTTTTTGTTTTGGTGGAGTGTGGATTGTTGGGTTGTGAAGTAAGGCTAAATTACTTTTGTCATAGCATTTTATTTACATTTTGTCCATTTTGGTTTTGTAACAGAACATCATGCCATCATGTTGCTTGAAGATGTCATGTAACAGTGTAACATAATTTGATGGAATAGATGGAGAGTGATATGTTTTCTGGTGCACTTACATAAGGTAGTGCATGTTTTCTGTTACGCTAGATAATAGAATCCTTTGGCCATTACCTGCCTTGCTCCTGTAAAAGTGATGGACGTTCACTGCATTTTAGCTTCACAAATTTGAGAATATATTATTTTTCTCATTTTTCTCAACAGTATTTAATACATGATATGCTCTACTGTATGTTTTTGTATTGGAAGTTAGGATTAGGAGACTCATGCTTATTTTTTTACTATTTTCTCTTATTTTATTAGTCAATATACACTCAGAAGAATGTATTATTAAAAATCTTTAAATGTATCTTTATTGTCTAACACTTGGTTCATGCCTTTTCCAGGGACACCATGTGGCGGGTGTTTACTGGTGCACTGTCGGTGGAAGAGAAAGGCAGCCAGCTGCTGGCTGACCTACGGGAGATCGAATCCTGGGTGTACCGGTTGCTGCGTTCACCAGTACCACTAACGGGTCAGAGACGTGTGGATGTGGAAGTGCTGCCCCATGAGCTCAAACGGGCGCTCACCTTTGCCCTCCCTGACAACTCTCGCTTCTCCATGGTCGACTTCCCCCTGCACCTGCCCTTAGAGCTGCTGGGTGTGGATGCCTGTCTTCAGGTTCTCAGCTGTGTCCTGCTAGAGCACAAAGTAAGAACAGGCGTAGTGATTCCATCTTTTTTTATTCTTTTGTATTCTGTGTATAAACATTAAAGAGCAGGAAGGAAGAGATGTATAGTTTTTTGTCACAAGCAACCAAACTAGCTTTGGAATTTTTTTAAAGATCACACTGATTTAGAAGTAAAAGGTATAAGTGAAGCTATATTTAGTCTAATGTGATTGTTCAGTGGTTTCCTCCAGAGTGCAGCTGTGTCCTTACAAGGACACAGAACATTTTCAAAGACATCCTGAGAAATGTCCTGAATGACATTTTCTGTTGTTGTTAGCTCACCAAAGCCATTTTACAGCAACACGGACAAAGCACAATGGGTAAAAACAAGATTGTGAATAGTGTGTGACAGAGAGGAAAGACTGTCATCTTGTATTTTTAACACAGGAGTCATTAGTATGAATGTGATAGAATTCCATAGTGGCTACTTGTGGTATAGTGTTGCTGTATGTATACGGTGATGGTGCTACAGAGACTCATTTGCAGCCAAATCAAACCCGAGTTTTTCAGTTTGACTCACACTGTTGAGAGAGGATTATGTCAGATACATGCTGGGCAGCTTTCTGTGCTTTATTGTCAAACTGTGCCTAGCAAATAGGGACTTCTCAAGGCCACCCTGTGCAAGGTATTCTGCCAACCAAAGTTGTTTTTTAAAATAAATTTCCAGGATCCCTATGTGTAAAATTTAGCTGGAAGTGCTTTTATTGGATTGCCTTTGTGTTTTTTGTACTCTCCAGGCAAGGACTGCAGTCAAATTCATTTTTCAGTAAAAAACCTTTTATTATTATTCTAAATCCAGAGCCAAATGAGTGGTCACACCTTTCAATTTTGAAACAAAAGAGAGAATATGGATGGATCAGTCAAGTGTTTATCTCTTGTAATTAAGAGGGGAGAAACATAATGCATCAGTGAGCAACCACCAAATATAAAATGACATAATGTTTACCTTGTTAATGCTTTAATGCTAATTTTTTTCTAGGTCATTCTTCAGTCCCGAGATTATAATGCTTTGTCTATGAGTGTCATGGCCTTTGTGGCCATGATCTATCCACTGGAGTACATGTTCCCAGTTATTCCCTTACTGCCAACGTGTATGGCCTCTGCTGAACAGGTAAAACTCAGTGTTTTTTATGGATTTTTTAATGGATATTTATAAATACATTATGTGGTTTTTTTTTCCCCCCCGTGTGTGTGTGTGTGTGTGTGTGTGTGTGTGTGTGTGTTTTTTAACATTTTAAAATTAAATTTGCCTATTTTTCTTTTTCAGTGGTGTCTTTTGTGGTATCACAAAAACTGTGCCTAACTGGTGTGTTTTCTTCCCACTACAGCTCCTTCTTGCTCCTACTCCTTACATTATCGGTGTACCAGCCAGTTTCTTCCTCTACAAATCTGATTTCAAAATGCCAGACGATATTTGGCTTGTTGACCTTGACAGTAGCAAGGTCAGTATAGCCATATGTCCTTCTTATCTCGTTTTTGTCTATTTCATGAAGTTGCAGGCTAAAATTAATTGATTTTACTTATAAACAACGTTCCCTCTAAGCTGTGCAGTTGTGCACTGCTCCCTCGTCCGCCGCGCACAGCAAATCTATGTAGCGCACTTGCAAGCGTGCAGCTTAGAGGGAACGTTGCTTATGAATACCTTCTTTTTTTTTTTTTAAAATACTGAAATGAACTTCAAAATAAATTCAGAGGGCTATTTTTGCCTTCAGGTTATAGCACCCACCAATGCAGAGATTCTACCACCTCTTCCAGAGCCTGAAGCAGGCGAGCTTAAGAAACATCTAAAACAGGTAATTTATACAATTTGTTTGACTCCTCTTAAATCTTTATCAGTATAAAGTTTTCAGATTTTGCCCCAAAAGCGGTGTGTCTGCAGGTGTATGTGATTTTTGCAGAGAAATTTCTGCGACCCAGGTACTTCTCTGGACCTTTGAAGTTTAATCCTTGGACTGCTAGTTAATCCCATTTTGTATGAATGTAAAACTTCTCTTTCAGCAGTGTGAAGAGTAGGGATTTCCTTCCTCATCAAAGTTGTATGTATTGTAGATGAGTGTGAGAGCATTTGAAATTGGTTTTGTAGTGCACTAACATAAAAAAACTTGTTTCTTTTCTTTTCCCCTCATGTTTTCTGTGCATGCTCTAGCTCTTGGAGGTAAAATCAGATGCCAGGTCCCTGCTACTTAAGCTAAATATTTAGTATTACTGGTAGCAACTAACCTGCCCCTCTAACCTGATTATCTAACAACAGAATCTGGTTCTGATTCATGGAAACGGCTCACTTTTTTGTTCTTTTAGACTGGAAGTAATACCCGTAGTATATCACATAAAATCTTCTCATGTTTTAGAAAATAATAAAGCTACCAATTTCCCCCTGGGATTAGTAAAGTATTCTGATTTTGCTTGATGCATAAGATTGCTATGACTAACTCTTAGATGTCTTTAGTTCGATTGCCATTATCTTAACCTTTTGTAATTTAACAACTGTAGTAACGAATGTCAGTATTTATTTTTCATGGTAAAATGTGTCCTTCGTAGTGTAGTGGTTTTACACATTCACATCACAAGCGAAAGGTCCCTGGTTTGATTCCAGGTGGGGACATAAGCCCCTCTCCCCATGGAAGGTTGCATCAGGAAGGGCATCCGACGCAAAACCTCTGCCAAATTACCAATGCGACCCCTTGGGGATGAATACAAGGGAGCAGCCAAAGATGTATATATTTTTCATAGTAAAATGCAAAAAAAAAAAAATCTGTTTGCATTTTTACCTTTTTCTTAACCCTAAAGCAAGATTAACATACTAAGTACAGTACTGTTTTTTTATACACCATCATAATACCAAATTTTCTAATTAATGATTTTGATGGTCAAAAGAATTCTCGATAATGATCTAATCACTAAATCTAAAGAATTTTTAAAAAAAGAAATAATGCAATCTGCCAAAGTTCTTTGTATTTTTTTTTCTATGATGTTTTTTTTAAAAAAAATTAAACGCAAAATATGAATGCGTGGATGTGGTGAGACATTTGTAACCTACATGGTACAAAATCATACGAAAAGAACATTTAAGCAGTTATTTACAAAAATATCATCCACTATATAGACAAAAGTATTGGGCTACCTACACAGATGCTACACCATCTTCCACACTCCTGGGAAGGCTTTCTAAAAGATTTTGGAGTGCGTCTGTAGAAAATTTTGCCCATTCATACTGAAGAGCAGTATGTGGGCTTGGTGTGCAGTCTCCATTCTAGTTCAACCCAAAGGTGTTCTGTGGAGTTGAAGTCAGCGCTCTAGGTCAAGGTAAACTTTATTATCCCCAAGGGGCAATTTATGGTACAGCTAGCAACAAACAAGTACACACTCAAACAGACACAAACAGGAATAACCACAACTCTACAGTCCCTTATTTAAAGCTTTAATATCAGCAGTATTTAAGTCTATTGGTCCTGCATGGCACTTTATATCTGTGGCCAGATGGAAGTAGTTACAACTCCGTTGTCAAACGCTGAGATGATTCAGTGAGAACAAACTCAATAAAACTTGAATAAAATATTTTCATAAAAGTACAATCAATTTTAAAATAACACAGCTTGTGAAGGAAATGCAGCCGCTGGTGAGCTTTTTTTACACACTGCATCACAACATGTCAATTTGTTGTTGATGATAGTTACCAGGTATTTGTACTGATGTACATGCTCCACTGTCTGGTTGATGATCTCTACTTGGGAAAAGACACTGGTGACCTTACTAAAATTGGCAATCATTTTTTTGGTCTTTGCCACATTAATGTTCAGATAAGAAGCTTTACAACACTCTACTAACTCATTAACAGCAGGGCCATGCTCAGGATTGTCATTGTGGAGCAAGGACACAATGACTGCATCGTCTGCAAACTTAAAGATATGACGACCTTCGTACTGGCTTTTACAAGCATTAGTGTATAAAACAAATAAAAGAGGTGAGCGGACACACCCCTTAGGAGAGCCAGTAGAAGATAGTGGTGTTTTATCTGTTGCTCTTTTAACACTGACAAGTTGTGAACAAAATGTTAAAAAAATCCAGCAGCCAAGAAATCAGGCTGGAATCAATGAGCTAAAATATGGGGTTAAATTCAATTTAAAAAAGAGGAAAAGTCATAAAGACAAGGCAAATGATTTTTGCAGTATCAAGATGGGATAAAATCATATTCAGTAACTTGCAAAGTGCATCATCAACTCATCTACCTGTCCTATAAGGAAAGTGGAGAGGATCTAACTGATTCTGAACAGTCTCTAACAGCACACCTCTATGCAGGCCAGTCAAGTTCTTCAATACCAAACTCATCCAACCATTTCTTTGTAAACTTTGCTTTGCACACTGGGACACAGTCTTGCTGGAACAGAAAAGGGCCTTCCCCAAACTGTTCTCTCAAAGTTGAAAACAGAATTGTCCAAAATGCCTTACTAAGCTGTAGCATTAAGATTCCCCTTCACTGTAACTAAGGGGCCCAAGCCAACCTCAAAAGAACAACCCCAAAGCATTATCCTTCCTCCATGAACTTTATAGTCAGGACAGTGCAGTCAAGCAGGTAATGTTATCCTGGCATTTGCCAAACCCAGACATGTCCATCAAACTGCCAGATAAAGAAGCATAATTCCTCACTCCACAGAACACATTTCTGCTGCTCCAGAGTCCAGTAGCAACTTGTTTTACACCACTCCATCCGAAGCATTGTGCTTGTTGAAGTAGCACTTGAATGCTGCTCAGCCATGGCAACCCATGCCATGAAGCTCCCAGTGCACAGAGTTTGTGCTCTTAATGTTTGAAACTCTTTAGTTATCGAGTCAGCAGAGTGCTGCAGATTTTTATGCACTGTGCGCCTCAGCAGTCAGCACCACCAAACTGTAACTTTATGTAGACTGCCACTTTCTGGCTGGGTTGCTGTGGTTATTTAACACTTTCAACACTTTCACTTTGTGTTAATACTATTTATTGCTGATCGTAGAATAGATGGGAGAGAAGAAATTTCACAAACGGACTTGTTGCAACAGTGTAACATTTCACAAATGTTTGTAAAGGCAGACTGAATGGCTAGGTGCTTGATTTAAATACACCTGCCAGTCTATTGAATGAAATGCCTGAATTCAAGGATTAAGAGGTGTAGCCCAGGACTTTTGTCCATATAATTTAGGTGCATTATTGACGCAATACTGATTTCATTTTTAGTTATTAATACTATTGTGACACCCCTGCATTGAATAAAACCAAAATAGACCTTTTCGCTTATATATCTTTTCAAAAATCAATTAAAAATTTTCTTTGTATACACTTATTTGGTTTATTCTACATTGAATCAGAGCCAGTTTGTTAGCTTTGTGTGATTAGCATCTCTTTCCCTGTGTGCAGGTGTGTGATTGAGTGGCTGGTGTGTACTTGTAGGAGTGTGCGAGGCACAGTATAGCAGTTGTATATTTGGAAACAAGTTCACAATGTTGATATGAGGGAATGGAGAAGAAGTCACTGAGTTTGGTTTGATTGATTATTTGAAGACTTGGATGCCATAGCAGAATGCTGCTGATGAAAATACTTGCACTTAACTCTGGATTACCAAAATAAACTGGTTGTAATAAACGGCTGTTTTTTTTACTTTTTCATGGTTGGCTGTATTATTAAAACTTACCTGACATTTTTTGAAGAATTGGAAGTTAATAAAAAGTTTTATTTTGCTACAGGTGCTTTATTGTGCAAGTATTTTATCTGTTTCTGAAAAGATCTGCTGTTTTGAATGTTTCATTACCACTCCATTGTAACCACTGGTTTGTCCCAGCTGGTCACTATGGATGGCCTTCATGTATATTTCAGTGGCTGATTCTGTAGGTGAAGTTTCTTTTCTTTGGTCACGTTATTGTTTTACCACTGTTTCTCTGTTTGTCTTTCATGTTAATCATAAAAACCCATTTTCTATTTTCTCATCTTCTCTGTCTCTCTTGCTCTGACTTTTTCAAAATGAGTCTTGTGTCACTGTCACTCAGTCTTGCTCTCTCCGGGCTGTCCATCACTTTTTCAAAACAGACACAAATGAATATTTTCTTATCTCCTTTCTTCAGTAAATTGTAGAATTGAAAATGGAAATGATAAAAGGCCAAGGCCTCTCTATTATTGCACAAAAAATCAAAAGGAACTTTTCCTCATGAGCTTGGATATATTTGACTTAGATTTGGGTGGCACCAAAATAGATGTATTTGCTGTTGTCAGCAAAGAAACTGGCAAATAGGGAAGTGCTGTTGAAAGGAGACAAAGAAAAAGGAAAGGGCCATGGTGTGACCTTTCCATCATGTGCTGTTCCAGTGTCAGTCACGAAGTTGTCATCCCAGGCCTTCATGTGATTCTCCTCGCATCTCTCTTATCCCCTTCCTAGTGTCTGGTTAGGTTGACCGTGATCACCCAAAAGCAGATCTTCTCCTCTGAGAATAAGGTTACTCATTTCTCCTCCTGTGGAATGTGTCATGCCCCTGCACGGATATCTTCTCTCTCACATTATTTTGCTTGTCACTACTACTGGTCTCCTATTCTCAAGAACAAAATGCATAACGGCATCACAGAATGTTGCGAACCAGTTTTTTGATACACTGCTTAGCTCTGGCTTGAGCATGACTGAATGTGCGTGCATCTATCTTGGCATCAGTGAGTATTCTCTTAACCAAAACAAGATATGATGAAGCTGACCACTTTGACAAAGTTAACATTCATCCAGACCTAGCAACTAAATGTTCCATTATGCTAAGCTAAACATGACTCTTGAGTCTGCAGCAGTTCCCTTAAAGCAAACTTACTTCCCCTGTGCTCCTCCTCTCCAAAATGACGCTTCCACTGCAGGCATAAACGTGGAAAATTCATCCTTCAGCTGTCCTAAGTAATGTAAGGGTACAGTAAAAATCCCAATTTGGCACTCTACAGTTTATAATTGGCAAAGTTTAATACAATGCTGAAGGTGCATGATTGCTTATGATAACTTAGGCAAGGTGAATCACACCTTGAATTCCCATGTTAATCTCTCTTCTAGCCGTCCCATTTAAATATCGAAATTTATGCTATTTACAAAATGTTTATGCCACATGTGGGAGTGGTCTTCAAAAGTGTTGTGTTTTTTGTATTTAGAGCCACTACTATGTTTGTAATTTGTCACTGGTAACTGTTCTAGGCCTTGGCCAGCATGAGTTTGAATACCCAGCCTATTCTGAACCTGGAGAAGTTCCAGGAAGGTCAGGAGATGCCCCTGCTTCCACCTGGACGAGATAAAGCTTCACCATCCTCCACTGAGTTCAACCCTCTAATATATGGCAATGATGTTGATTCTGTGGATGTAGCCACCAGGCAAGTCTTGGATGTCCATTTCTATTATCTGTTTGGGCTTCTAGAAATCCTCACATCAATCTAAACTTTGAAACAAAGAGAAACCAAAATTTCTTTTTCTTGCAGGGTTGCCATGGTACGGTTCTTTAACTCTCCAAATGTTCTTCAGGGGTTCCAGATGCACACTCGCACTCTGCGCCTCTTCCCCCGGCCAGTGGTTGCATTTCAGTCATCGTCTTTTCTTGCGTCTCGACCACGACGCTCTAGCTTTGCAGACAAACTTTCACACACCCAGGCAGTGGAGTTCTATGGAGAGTGGGCTCTGAATCCCACAAACCTTGCCTTTCAGAGGATACATAACAGTAAGACTCGTAAAGGGTCATAATAGTCAGGCTTATGTGAATATGCATTACAGAATGTGTGGTAAATTCATTTGGTTGTCATCTATCTGCACAAACCTATTTTTAGATGTGTTTGACCCTTCCTTAATTGGAGACAAGCCCAAGTGGTATGCACATCAACTACAGCCAGTGGTCTACAGAGTCTATGATGGAAGCTCCCAACTGGTTGAGGCTATGGCTGGCCCTTTGGAGGATGAGGGCAATGAGTCCGACCCCACAGACAGGTAAGATTAAAAAACATGTCTTTCTCAATGTACACTTTACTCTGCTAGTTGGGTTTTTGTTTTATTATACCACAGTTGCAATTGGTAGTTTCACTTTGGTTGCTGTTAGTAATGATAAATTCACTTTATTGCAGTGGTAGTGACAGTGAGGCTTACGATGACTCTAGCTCATCCTATTCCTCACTTGGAGATCTTGTGAGTGAGATGATTCAAGGTGATATCCAAGGAGACACACCAAGTATGTGGTTATTTTATCCTAAGACATATTCATATTGCTATCATTTCCTTTGTTATAATATTTGACCTTGTTGTCTCAGGCTTGGACCCACCTACCCATGCTGCACTGGGAGATGCTAGTGAGGTTGAATTTCAAGACTTCCATGACTTCAGGGAAAGTCATGGCTCTGAGGGCCCACCCAGTGGGGATGGACCTGCCGAACCTTCTGATGGACAACCTCTTCGCTCAAGCTCCAGCACAACTGCAAGCTCAAGCCCCAGCACAATCATCCAGGGAGTGAACCATGTACGTGATCATTCTAATTATTTTAAAGTTTACATAACTTCATGTAAGCTGTACCTCTTGTCCTTCAGCTTCCCTACTGTTTATTAAACTAAATTTCCATACTTTGATGACAAGCTTGGATTGGGCTGCTTTATTTGTGTGTGTTGAAACAGCTTTTAATATGAGCAGTGTGTTTTAATATTTCATAATTGTCCACATTAAGGTAAATTTACATAACTTACATTTATATATGTTCTTATTTATCCAGGAGCAGGGAGAAGTACCTGAAATTGAAGCTTCAGCAAGTGCTGCTTTACAGAACCCAGTCCCAGTATTGGCCAGTCAGCCATTCCTCAGACCTGCAGCTGATGCTGGCCTGGCAGAGCATACCAACAAAAAGCAAGAGTATGACAACCCATACTTTGAGCCTCAGTATGGCTTCCCCTCAGAGGATGACCCTGATGCAGAAGAGCAAGTGGAATCATACACCCCTCGATTCAACCAGAACCTCAATGGCAACAAGTGTGTTAAACTTGTTCATCACTTGAATGAATGTATTCTCATCATTCAAATGGGATCTCTGAATGACCATGCAATGATCTCTTTCCAAACCAAGCATGTCAGAACATTCTCTTCATTCATGGTCTTGAATCATTGGTGGTGTGATGTAATATGGTGTGAATGCTTGAGTGTTTCCCATGGTGTGTGCATATGTTTCTGTGTCAAGGATGCACTGAAATGCTTTTTCACCATTTACTTTAGGGCACAGCGTCCTCTACGTCCCAGTAGCCTGAGGCTTCCAGGAGAGTCTGATGGGGAGGGAGACTCACGCAACAGCTCTCCAAATTCCACCATTTCCAACAGCAGCAACGATGGATTTGGAGGACTCATGTCCTTCGCCAGTAAGAATTTTTAAATATTAAATGTCAGCTAAGTTGAGGTTATGAAAACATGGAAACTTAGTAACACTTTTCCAAATCAGTTCATCCATTCTTAAGGACTTAATATATATTCTTAAGGACTAGATATATTTAAAACATTAAAATCCAGAGGACAGTGAACGTAGCTGTATGAATGGATGGATGAAAGTAAACCCAGAAATACAACTCCCGTTGAATACGAATGCTCTGAAAAGGCAGTCGAATGCTATTGTGGTGAACGTGTTGCTATCATGGTCAAAAAAGATCATAGAATGAAGGTTAAGGAGATAAGCTACATTAGATGGTTTTGTTCTATATGATGTCTGCTATTGTGAAAACAGAATTTTTTTTTGGATCAGCTGCTTCTTGACACCATATCTTCTGCGCTGCTGTTTTTGATGAGACTAAATATGAGCACAGATGCTCACTCAAACAAGAGATCAAGAACTGATTAGACTTTGGTTTTCAAATGTTGAGGGCAGCGTCCTCGTAGATTTATTACATCTTTGCACATATATTCTCTTACACTTAAAGGTTTTAAATTTCGTGGTCACTGTTAAAGGGCAAGGTCACTGTGACCTCACATAGCACATTTTTGGCCTTAACTCAAAGAGTTCATGCACTAATTATGACACAATTTCAGAAGTAAAATGAAAGATTGTGACCATATTTCACATTTGGTCAGAAACTGTGTGACACTAATGTTTGCTGCCTGCCTGTTAAGTTGCTTTAAAGTCTGTACTGCATATATTATTTACATGCTGGAGGAGGAATGCAGTCACGAAGTGGTGTTTGTGGTCTAATTTTCTTATTACTTCTGTTACAGGCAATCTTTACAAGAACCACGGCACAAGTTTCAGCTTGTCCAATCTTGCCCTTCCTAACAAGGCAGCAAGGGAGAAATCAACACCTTTTCCCAGTCTAAAAGGTAGATGACTACAGCTAATCTGCCCATGTTTACATTTGTTCATTAAACTTGTTTTAACTGTGTGGGTTCAGGGGTAACAAGAAGCATTAGAATATTTTTATGTTTAGGATTAGTCAGGGAAAAAAAATACATTTTCATCAACATTTGTTTTATTTTGTTTTTTGTTCATCACTGGATTCAGAGTTACAGTTATCTACCCAGTTGTTTTCACATTTTCTTTGTCATTTTTATGCTTTTAATTACATTTAAATACTACATTGAAATGTTCCGATATAATATTGTAGTTTTTAAAACCCGAGTATGATTATTTGATTAACTTGCTTTCCTTCTCTGGCTTTCTTTTCTTTTTTAAATATTTTGGGGTAAAAGAATATTTTAATTTTGATATTGAGGAGGAAATGGAGCAAGCAGGTTGGTAGAATTGTTTTGTAGCCTGATTTTCCTCCCTCTGGATCGCCAAATGTATATGGCACTATTTAAGGAGAATATTGAGGATATATCAAAAAGTTTTTCTCTCAAGAATCTTAACAGGAAAATCCACTGAAAAACAGACTTCACATGTGTTATTTCCATGGTCTTGTGCAGTTTGTTTTTGCAGATATGAGCAACTCTTTTTCAGTGTTTCTCAGGTTATTGATTTTAATCCCTTTTTTCTCTTATACTTTACCATTAGCTGCAGTAGGTCATAAGAATATTTGTACAGTGTGTGCCTAAATATCATTTGGAAACAGATAAAAATGATTAGTAAGCTAGCAGTTTTTCATGATTTTTAGGTTCAGGAGCTAATGAATTCTGTTTAGGCTGGATTTTCACTTTAACTGAGAGAAAAAGAAAACAGGTGATGCATGGTAAAGTAACTCAATAGCTCCACTCCATGTGGAATAGCTGCCATAGAAAATGTTCTGTTCCCTTGATTATGATGTGTTTTGTCTTTGTCCAGATTCCCCTGAAAGCCCGGGTATGTTATGTCTGGTGTGATAGTTTGTTTTTAGCTTCCTCAATAGGCATTTCTTTAACCTTGAAGTGACCTTTCCTTATCTTACACCTCTGTTTCTCAGCATAGGACTAAGATACACCTTTAATATCAGTCATCTAATTCCCTGCCTTCCCCTCTGTTTCTTTGCCCTTCCTCTTTGTATGTCTGTTGCGATGCACGCATTTTTAGTCAAAAGGTTTCTTTGACTACATTAGTGTGGCACCTGCTCATTCTTACCAGTATGAGAAGGATGTTCAGTCCTTTTAACAGCATTTTTCTAGTGTAGTAACATTTAAATTTGGGAATGATTTGTCCCTAGTGAATGCAATTTACAGTCATGAAAAAAGGATGCACACCCTCTTTCAGTTTTAAGGTTTTCAATTACAGGAGAATAAAAGAATCATCTTGGCCTTAGCAGGTCTTAAAATTAGGTAAATACGACCTCAGATGAGCAACAACACATGAAATATTACACCTTTTCATTCTTTGTTTTACAAAAACTAGACCAAAATGTAGAAACAGTGTGTAAACAGCCAAGTACGCCCTTAGCTTCCATAGGAATTAAGAGGGTAAGTA
>VUQH01046504.1:0-28625 GCA_015106775.1 Etroplus canarensis
GTGAGAGGGACTCTTGTGTAGTACAGTCCTGGGTTATTCAGGAGCCTGATGGCTTGAGGGAAGAAACTGTTATACAGTCTGGTTGTGAGGACCCGAATGCTCCAGTACCTCTTTCTGTATGGCAGGGGGGGTGAACAGTGTGTGTGAGGGGTGTGTGGGGTCATCCACAATGCTGTAAGCTTTGCGGATGCAGTGTGTGGTATAAATGTCCAAGACAGAGGGAAGAGAGATACCGATGATCTTTTCAGCTTTCCTCACTATCCGCTGAAGGGTCTTGCAATCTGAGACGGTGCAGTTCCCAAACCAGGCAGTGATGCAGCTGCTCAGGATGCTCTCGATGGTCCCTCTGTAGAACATAGTCAGGATGTGGGGAAGGAGATGGGCTTTCCTCAGCCTCCTCAGGAAGTAGAGGTGCTGTTGGGCTTTCCTGGTGATTGAGCTGGTATTGAGTGACCAGGTGAGGTTCTCTGCCAGAAGAACACCAAGGAATTTGGTGCTTGTCACATGTTCTACACAACCAGTACTTGCCAAAAATTCCTGCAGCTCCTTCAGTGATGCTGCAGGCCTTTTGGCAGCCTCTCTGACCAGTTTTCATCTTGTCTTTTAATCAATTTTGGAGGGACCTCCAGTTTGGTAAAGTCACTGTAATCCCATATTTTCTCCACTTCTTGATGATTATCATCGCTGTGTTCCATGGTATATGTAATGCCATGGAAACTTTTTTGTACCCTTCTCCTGACTGATACCTCTGAACAATATGATCCCTTTGATGCTTTGTCAGCTCTCTGTAAAACATGGCTTTTGCTGTAGGATGCAACTCAGTAATTATAAGGAAAATCCTAATAGGTCAGCTGAACTTTATTTGGGATTCATCAGAGTCAATTCAAATGATGGCAGGTGTGTACCGAAAAGGACTAATGTTGTAATTAAAGCAAAAGGTGTTTCAACAAAGTATTAGTTTTAGGGTATGTACACTTATGTAACCGGCTTATTGTAGTACATTTTTTCATCTTTTATATTTTTCCTCCTTACACACTGCAGGCAGGAAAAGTTTTGAAATAATTTATCATTGTCTCATTTTTTTTTTACATCAGAAGAACCTGGTATTTAACAGATGTGTTCACTCTCTATATCCACTGTAAACAGAGACTTTCCATTGGAGGGGATTATAATCCACTCCCCACTTATCATTAATTGGTATGGAATGGCACCCTTCATGAACAAATGTAGAGCTAGCAGGTATGGAAGGGGTTTTTTCATGGTTTGAGAAAGGCCCTTGGTGTGCATTCACTGTAGCAGCTGGTTGAGAGTGCTGCTTCTTTCTGATGACCTTGAATAGCTTATTGATTTCTGTAAAAACAGGAATGAACAGACTCCATTTTTGTCTCTGCCCATCTCCTGTTGTGATTTTCTTGTTCCAGGCCATTAAAATTATCCAGGTCAGGTTTATTGTGATACAAAGAAAATGTTGCTTACTCACGCACTCAGGCTTAAGCTGAAAATAAAAACAAAGACACATAAAACGTTTGCTGTGTTGTGCTTCTAGTCTGTGTTAGTGTCTAAGCGCACACATGGAGAAATCCAAAAGGGTCAGAGGTATAATAGGTAATAATCTTCTTTGAATTGTCTTCCCACCCAACAACATTGCTACTTCTAACAAAGACCTTGGCTGAAGTCTCATCTCTTGCTTCCCCTCCCTGGCTTCCACTAGCAATTCTCAGATGACCGGTCCATTGTCGTGCTGCCCATCGACTTGTTAGATGAATTCAAATTTCACATGTCAATTAAATGAGTGTTGCTCTGGTGATTAGCAGATCCCACTAATTGTCGCTCCCTCCTCCTCTTCGCTTCACTTTTTTTGCCTCCTTCCCCTCCTCCTCTTGCTCTCCTGCCATTTTCCACATGGAGGAGCAGGAAATGGGGCTTTGTGCCGTTGGGCCCCATGCCCCATGTCAAAGATGGCTCCTCAGCCTCTTCCCCCAGCCACGCTCCTCTTCTGAGACTTCAAGATCCTGCTTCTGAATTCTTGGGGGTAAGGGAAAGATGGGCATAAAGGGTATATAAGTGAATGGATAACATAGACAATAAAACTACACAGGGTTGAGTGGATTTGAATATTTCATCCCATTTGAGGCAGAAGCACCAATACATAACACATGATGCTTGCAAATCTCGCAGACATGAGCACAGAAAACACACTCAATCTGACACACACTCCCACACGTGCACCCTGGCAGATAATTACCCCAACAGCCTCTGGAGAGCAGAATGCCCATGTGGGCCCCATAACCACTTTAGACAAGGGCCATGGCACACCCTAGACACTCCTTCTTTGTCTGTCTCCCAGGCCATGTGTTTGTTTTACTTGACTCAAAGAACTTGATCTGTCAGTCCTAACAGTGTAACCAAATCATGGAGACACACTGATAATCAGAAGTTGAGACCCTGAAGAACTGTGTGATTTTCTGTATTTGTACATTAACCCACCCACCTGTGATTCCATCTCAAGGAAAAATTGCATAACTTCTTTTTCATTTTATTCCAAAAGCACCGAAATCTACACTTTCTCACAGTAAGTATCATAACAGATTTGTTAAGTAGACTTGTGCACTTGTGCAATGTATAAAACTTTCCTTTAAAAAGGACACTATATTTAAAAATATTTCGATACTTCACTCCTTGGAAATGTTTAAATGGTTGATCAAATAAACTCTTAAGATCATGTTGAAGTAATTTGTTTGCTTCCAGCTTTACTTGCTGAAAATCTAGGACTACAAATCATGAAATTATTTCATATTCTGTGAGTCACCCCTTTCATTTCTAACCTAAGTACTTACTGCAGGTGTTGGATGAATGCATTGAAGTAAAAACTAGGATACTTCCCACACTCACATCAACACACCCACACACATATGCCCTGCTCTGATCACTTTGACAAGTGTGTCATGCTGACTCTATATGAGAACTCTACAATATTTGGATTTTAAATCCCTGGAAAGCAAGCAACACTCTCTAGTCTTGAGCAGCGCTCTAATGACCCATCGTCACAATTAAACGCAGCGGACAGCAGCTACAAACGCTGGGTGACATCTTAAATCTGTCTGAATGGTCCCTAGACCCAGCAACCCCTCCCTCCATCACCTAATGTTCAACACTAACCAACCATTACACAGACCTACATTCATAGACCAAGCTACAATGGAAAGCACTGCAGCAGGCCAGTGTAGCCCAGACGGTTTCGTTTGCACTTTATCAGACCACACAAAACAGCAACGCCTCATTGAGCCACAATTTGCTGCTAGTTTCCTACAGGAAGCAGAACAAAGAATGGGGCGGCCCGGTATTCTTTTTTGTGCCAAAGCAGCGGACCAGAGAAGGCACACACACGCGCGCGTGCGCACACACACACACACACACACACACACACACACACACACACACACACACACACACACACGCACGCATACACGTGCACACATACACACGCACACAGCCAGAGTAGGTGAAGAACTGACACAGAGAGAAAGAAGTGAGAACAGCAGAACAACACACTCCAGAACACGTCTGTCACATCCTTCAAAACACACTATGAGTAAGCTGCTGAGCTGTACAGCCTATAACCAGCCAGTTAAAGAAAATACACTAACACTGAACACCTGCAACAAAAATAAAAAATCTCAGATGTTACTTTAGTTAGTTTAAAAGAAAAAAGTTTGTCGATACAGCAGCTACTGAGGGAACAATGGCTTGTCCTTATGACTGGGTCATGGACATGGCAGCATTTAAAAACCGCTTGGGGGTAAAATGCTTCTGTTTGAGCAATCATTCTCTTTTTCTCTTTCTCTGCTTCCCCCATCTCAGTCCCTCTTTCTCTCTCGTTGTCTCTCTCACTCTTCTTCTATGGTTTTACTACCACAATAATTCCTGAGTGAGTAACTGAGTGTGCGTGAGCCAGCCGAGGCTGTTTGTGCATTAGGGTAGTCATGCGAATGCGTGTGTGAATGAGTGTGTTGCTCGTGGATGAGTGCTGCAGGAGTGAGCGTGCTGAGGGAGACAGAAGTCTGCAAAGGGAGAGGAGCTTACTTACAGCCAGGCTATTGGTTAGGTCTGGCCCAGCACAAATAACATTAAAAGAGACACTGCAACTGCTGCATTGTCTTTGAAATTAGGATAATGTATACAACACAATAATGTGTGGAGGTTAAAGGCTCCACATTAAAAAAAAAACAAAGGCATAGAGCTGATTTACAATGCATACCTAACACTGGATTCATTAGCATACACACCAAGATCAAAACACTTTCCCACATGCAGTACACCATAGTCCTACTCCTCAAAGAATTCTTCATCTGAGTACAGTGAAGTGCACCCTGCCACCCCCGTTCCCTTCAACAACCTCCAATGTTACAATGCAATTTGAAATAGAGAAGAACAGCCCCTCTAGCAGATTAAAGTAGGTTGCCATGACAACATGGAGAAGTTCAACTCCTGACAAGAAGGTGCAGATGATGGGCTGATTGTGCCATGTGTGTAAGAGCGTGTGTTGATTAAGACAGCCTCTACCTTCTGCACTTTAACACACCCTAACTGTCCAACACTCTTATCTAGCTGGCAGTTGTTTATCCTGGTACAGAATGGGTGTGTTCTGTTTTGTCTGACTTTGTGTGTATGAATAATTGATGAGCATTTTGGACCTTTGGGACACGACTGAGCTTCTGGTCTTGCCCATCTTAACTCTTCTGTCTACCAGCATGTAGAGAAAGTGTCCAAGATGATCGAAAGTGGCGCAGTGATCTGATACTTTGGTTTGTCACAACGTGTAAAGGCCCTTACATTTCAAGGGTGGCTGCCTTCACGGAGGGGTTAATCAATGCACAGCTTAATGCAAACAACTCAGGACAGAGAACAGTTGCTGATCCCGGGGTAACTGAGGTTAAAATCAGCAAGACATTTCAGCAAGACGCTTACTTACCCTGCTGACTTTGAAGCGATTACAACACAGAAACTGTACCTTCAGTGACATATCACACAAGAAACTTTACCGATATTATGTCAACACTGTCATCTAAAGCAGACAGTGCACTAGGTATACTCACAAGATCTTGTTTTCTTACCTCACCCATAACTGGATAGCAGACAGCATTCCTTTAAGCAGACAGCAATGATACAGAGCCTGTAAAAGTGAAGATAAAAAATGCATAAGCTCGAAGCATCAATCATGGTCAGAAAATAGTGATTCCATACGCAATTGATTTTCATGGTATCTTCACTCCCTACAGCAGATGTGATACTATTTCCCAAGTATTTTCTTCGCACTTATAAAGACATTTGATATGGCCACAGAAAGATGGAAGAGGGAGAAAAGATGTGTGCGTCTGGTTACATTCCTGTGCCTAAACATGTAATATGTTCAAATGTAATTTCTTTCTAAAGCAAAGGGCATAATATATTATACACCTCTCATGTCTAGACCTCTGTCTGGGTTTTCTCTGACTTTCTCTTACACAAATGCATAATAACAGCCACCCTTTACAATGCACAATACTCACTTGTAAAATTGTAATTGTGGTTGGACTAATTTACTTAGGCATCCTAATTGCAATGATAGTGAAACAAACATTTCTATAACATAATGATATAACATAATGAACTTGAGCTTCAAGATTACCCTCTGTCCTAAATGAAACCTATATCCCACATATGCTCCAAGACCACCTCCTATGCTTTTTAAAGAGAAATTGAGATCTGCAGAAACCAATTTTTCTTTGTAAACACACCACCAATATCTTATTTGTTGTGTTGGGGGTCGCAAGTACATGTGTTTGCTTGCAGGACAGAGGAAGGAGAATGAAGGTGTCTCCTAGACCAAGACAAATGCAAAAATACGTTCTACTCAAACCTGCACCCACTAACTATGTCACCTACCCCCTACACCACCTGATGTCCACAGGGCAGAATGGCCACCTCCTGATGTCCTCCAACAGGGGGGTCAAAGGGAAATTAACACAAGGGTCCCACATTCCTTCAAGGTGATAATTGCTGTAGCTGCTGGCAGGGGGGCAATGAGGTGCAGGATAAACAAGCAACAACTCTCTATGAACCCCCATCCCCACCCCCTATGCCCTATCAAGCCTTGCATGACAGCATGTCACCCATTGCAGTGGAGTGGGTCTAGTTGATGTCTGAGCAGCCAGGTGTTTCAGTTAACTATAATTCAACCATCAAAAAGACAAGCAACTTCACAGACCCTGCCAACTACTATGAAAGCTAGAGGCTAAAGGCTAGCTGCATTAAATAGACCATTAGCCAAGAGTTAAGCTAAACAGAGGAACCACTAACAAGAACTTGGTAACAAAAAAAATCCATATATTATAATTACACCTCTATGTCTACTCTGCAGCTGTACAGACCTGGAACTAGGTAGAGAGATGAGAAGGTTTAAGTAAGGCAACAACAAGGTTATAGGGGCCTCATCAAATCTCCAATTCCCCAAATACAGTTGTGTGTGCGTGTAGGTGTGTGTAGGTGTGTGTATGTGTTTCATAAAATTTGGTTAAATAAAAGAAGTCTGATACGGAAAAGTCTTTACTGGCCTAATCATCTGTCTGCATCTTCTGCTCCAAGAATATTCAGTTTTGAGACTATTTTTATGTTTTTTAAACGTATTTCCTTATTTCCAAAAAAAAGTCTTCCTATACAAATATCCATACAAACATACAAACATTCAGGTTCAATCCAGTTTTAATTTTTAAGCCAAATATTTTTTGTCAAAATAGGTCATTTTAAAACATTTGCAAGAACCCACTAATGCCAAAAGATATGAACTTGAAATTAAAGACATATATCTGGGAAAGTGAACTGAGCTTACATACCAAAATGCATTGCACTTCACATCAAATATTAATAGTTTATACCTCGTAAATGACTGTACAAACATTTACAAACTTCACTGTTCTGCTGATGCAAACTGAATTTTTCTGATGCAAAAAAAATGGCAATTGTTAATTAAAGTTGTTTAGTAGCATCTGGTCTTATTTAAATTAGTACTGTAAGCACAGTAATTTCAGTTTGCTGAATCAGTTGTAACTATTTTTTGCAACAATGTTGCAATTTATGCATATAGTAAGTTTTCAGTGAAAAAGGTCTTAAAAACATGAGCACTTGGCTTCAGTGAGTTCATCATATCCTAACAACTACTCCCCTGCCACGTGCAGATATTTGTCAAAGAAATACCAGAAACCCAAAAATTAATTCTTTCTATACTAAAAAACATCCGTATGGCTGTTGTTACCCAAAACATATCAGCGAGCTACTACACAAGGTTTCATGTTCCATCATTATCGTGAACACTGGCACCCCACTTTTGAGTGCCTTGACCTCCACATACATCATCCTGCTGCAGTAAATACTTACTAGCACACTAACTGTGTATTATTCCATACCAGAAGGCAGTCCAACAAAAACATAATGTCCTCCTGCTGGAGTGACATTTCATATGAAATAGTGTCTGGGTGTTTTAAAAAAATTCTCTGTCCTATTTGTTTTATCATTGTAAATGCATGTATCTGTTTTTTGGTATAATTTCTTTGATATATTTTTTATATATTAACATGTGAAAATAATAAATATTTACAAAATAATAGGAAATTCAATGAATTAGAAACAAAACGGGGCTGCAAAACATTCTGTTGTTGGTAGATAATGAAAATTTATTGTTACACTGTCAAGTGCAGACAGTGACAAGCCAGATTTATTCTTGTTGTTCATCTGCAGCACTGAGAAATGAGAAAAGAGAAATAAGAAAAAGACATGGAACATTAGACAAGTTGCTCACAAGCAAATAATTCACTAAAACTATATAACTTTAGGTAATGTAATGCTAAAAATAGTAGAATTTGCACAAAAAACTAAGCCACAGTTGTTTTAGTCTTGCACTTATCTGTGATTTACCCTTATTAAAGGTGTTTTGAAATTTAAAGAAGATTGCAATATGTTTTCATTCTTAAATTTGCAAGAAGGTGTTAATTAAAATCTAAGTTTATTTTCTTTACTTAAGTCCAAAGTCTGACGGTTAGCTGTTTGATATATATGCAGGTCCTTGGTCTCTGCCCACATATGGTCCCCTCAGCCACACATTAAGGCTCGGAAAGGTTATAAAAGCTGAAGGGGTGATTAAGAACCAGGAATAATGGCCTCCACAAAAGTAGGAATGCATTTAACTGTTACAATTGTTCCAAATCTGACTGTTATTAATATCAGAAATTATTCTGTGGCTCTTGAAAGAGGACCATTACAGAGCTTTTAAAGTGATTTTTAAGAAACTTGCCCTGGGAAAATGAAAAGCAAAAACAGACTGTACTGTAGGTACATGATTTATGTCTGAGGATGACCTAGAAGGATTTAGGTTGGGTGTATCTAGAGCTGTGCTGACCTACCCACCAGTTCTGCATTGTTGAAGTTTGGTGGATCCTTCTAAATCTAGGATTAGAAAAGTCAAATATACAAACACCTTCACCCCTCCTCTCTTTCTCACATACAGCCACACCAAGAAGAGGAAGTGGTTGAAAGTGTTAGCATTGGCTGCTGTCTGCCTGTTAAGCATGCCCAAAACCCAAACCCCATCACTTTCCTCATTACTTGAGCTTCATGGCTTTTAAGGCTCTATGCTTTATCTGGGATTTCACATTTCCCAGCCTGCCACTTGACATGGCTCAGCCAGCTGCCAGCAATCAAATGGCAGAGGGCAGCAGCAGCGCCGGCTGAGTCTTCAGGCTGCACCTTGATTTGAGAATTGCACATCACAGCCACCGGCCCTGCTAAGCTTTGGTAATTATTGACCACACATGCCACCAACTCTATTTCTACCTCACACCATAGACTGAACTGACATAATGGGTGAAGGGAAAGGGGGGCATATAGAAAGATAGAGATGGTCATGGGTCATGGGTGGATTGTAGGGTGTTGATGTGTGCTTTAAAAGGCATAAAGTGTTTGACAGAGTTGGAGAAGGAGTGATAATATGTTCTGCAAATAGTCCATACTGTCAGTCCCCGCTTGTTCCATGTTGAACATCCTATTATGTGTTAACGCATTTCTGTATTCCTGTATGTGTGCTTGCAAGTACAGTACACACTGTATGTGTGTGTGTGTGCCTAATTGAGAGGTAAGCAAAAAAGTTGCCTTTAAAGTTTCCAATAAATATCCCGCCAGTAATGTCAAACACCTGCCCGTAAAGCCCAGAGGAATGCTAAATGAAACCAAGTTGCAAAGCCTGTCTCCTGTCTGGGGTCTCAAGTCAAGACAGCAGGATTTGTAATGGCTGTAACCAGGATTATTGAGTTCAAGCAGAACAGCCAGGAAGCAAGAAAAAACATAGCATGGTCAGCACCACTGTTTTTCCCTCCCTCTAACAACCACTACAATGAGTTGTGTGTCCCATTTACAGTACAGATAGATTCCTGATTATTCCTCAATTTAGTTACACTCTTTGCATCAACACATAACAAAATGATCACAACAGGATTTTTAAGCCAGTGTAATCACAGCCAAATGATTCAAGCTTCTCCTGGAGTGTTGTATGATACGAGTGGACACAGGGGTGGTTAAACAAGAAGTGTTTCCTTTTTTTGTGCAAGTCTGAGTCACACAGAGTAAGACAGATGATTACAACAACTCAAAACATGACCTGCTGACCTTCCCACCCTAGTGTCACACATCAGTAACCATTTCATACACACACACACACACACACACACACACACACACACACCGCCTGAGCACATACAAAGCTGTATGCACTAATGCACATACATCGACAAATATACAATATGCAAAAAATATGACAAAATGTCAGGAAAGGCACAGGCTCTTGTTGTGCTTTGGAACTTCCTGGCATGAAGGAGAGCACTTCTCTTGTCTTCTGACACCAGAAGACAAAGTTGCTGTCATTTGGCCTTATCTCTGGTTTTGATTCTCTAAACTTGTGACGCCTTCCTCCCACTGCACCTGTCGAGTGCCAATAGGCCCCCTGCTCAGACCTTTTCACCATTGAGAATATATGGCAGTGCTCCTGGGTCCAGTCTGGGTAATTACCACCGGCCTCAAATCGGCCCCAAATGCCACAGTGGGACAGAGCGTTTAGCTGCTGTTGCCACCCTGAGGCCCAGCACAGCAGTCATCCCTGTTTTTGGTGCCTTTCTATTCCTCAGCATGTTCCAGCTAAGGCTGACCACGCAAAGGCATTTACTTCCAGAGTCACAGGCTGCCCCATTCAACCCAGAGATTGAGTACTGCTGTCTACACGCAAACATGAATAATGAAGCTATCACTCCAGACAGGCAGGCAATGGTAGTGTGATTTTTGTACATCAGTGATCTTATAGACTGCTGCACACATGTGTCCAGTGTATATAGTAACAGCACCACTATGCAGCCCATACATTATTTTAAGATGCAAATATATCTAGTGGTCACAAGTTATATCTTAAAATAGGACAACTAAAGTATGTCAAAAGCTGAGGGACTTTATTTTAACAGAAATGTATTGTTTATTATAGCTGAATATCATTACTGTGACCACAACACAGCTTGTCAGGCTCAGTAGTGTGAGTCAGGACTGGTGAGGTGATTATGTCATTTTTCTTTGACAGGCCGTTTTGATACTATTTAACTTAAATCATTTCCAAAATATGGCATAAAGTATTTCTTATTTTATTTTATCTAGTAATGTAATCTTTGTGGGTGAGTTAAGTTTGTTTATTTTAATTAATAAATATTATTTGTTTTTGCGCTACAGATGGATTTTTTTTTCCAGCATATGTTTACATTTTTATCAGCAGAACGAAATAAAAACAAATAATTCAAAGACTGCGCTCTTCTTATTTTGAACCCACTAGTCAGTTTTCTCAACTCGCAATTGTGGTATATCGTTCCCATTTACAAATGGGAGGGTATAATCCCGCAAACGGCCTGGAAACAACAGTAGGCTGTACCTGACGTGAGGGTGGATAATAGCAGACACCACGTGACTGCAGTACTTTCCGTCTGGACGCACGGCAGGGTCTGTCAGAGCCTCCCCGGAGAGGATGGCACACACACACACTGGACGGATAAAAATAGACGCCATCTATGTGTTGAGAAGCCGCTTAAAAAGCTGAGCGTTACACGTCCAACTCTTTCAACTTAATTTGAGCCGCTTGTTTTCATTACTTTTAACATTGTCAGTCATATTTTTAAAATAATCCGCTCAGTTATTTTTTGCCAAAATGCGCAAAAGCGCACCGACAAAACCCCGCGCGGATTTCACTCCTCTCCTGCTCTTGAATTCACAGCAGAGGTTTCTTTCTGTTCTATCGCAGTACACATCTCAAGCCTGCTCTCAAGAGAGCGACACCGAAAAGAAAAATCCTTAAATACTCCACACAGTGAAGTCTGATCGGCTGTTGTGCGCTGCGTCACCGGCTTCAGACAGGGGCAAAGTATGGCACCGTATCTGAACTTGCGTGAATGAAAGTGACGGCATAAAGCACTCAGTCAGCAGGCGACTCACTCAGCCTCCGGTGTCTGTCTCGCCTGTGTGGCGCTCTCCTGCATCCTTCAGTGAGCATCACTCTGTGGAGCCGGTGCGAGGCATCCTCCCTTTACAAACACCGGTCCTGGACATCCTAGACAGCCCGTCCTGCGACATATTTTTTACTTTGGACCCGTTGATGTCACTTCCTGCCTGGGCAATAGCCTGTGCAAAATAACCCAGGGACGTGGAGGGGTGTTCGGGGAGCCATTGCTTTGAGGTCACGCTGCAGACAAGTTCACAAGGTCATGCAGTAGCGCCACGTCCCAAAGCGCACAAGAAGAACGTTACTCTTTAAAATGACAGCCATCATCCCATCTGGCTCATTCCAACCGTGCCCTATACTTTTATATAACCAGTCACATCTACATCATCCTACCCCCCTGTGATGCGCCGGCAAGGTTCATTTCCTGGTACGCTGTGCGCATTTACGGCCTCTATTATGCAATGAAGGCGGCATCATCAGTTTTTGACAAATACAATGCAATGGCAGCTGGGAAAAATATGATATAGAGCACCATGAAAGCCACGGAGTAGCACCAGTTTCTGGGACACCTGTTGATAAAACCATCTAACAAAAAAGTCAAACTAAAACAGCTGATTTTGGTTTTCATTTTCTTAATCTCTCTTAAGGGAAATAACTCACAGACTTTTTGACTTTTCTTACTTATTTCCATCTTTGATCTTTAAGTCCGGCATTACTTTAAGACAGCTTGGGAGAGTCATAATGAGGGCACATATATTTTATTCTGGAGGAGAGTGATTAGTGAGTGTGCATGCAGGATGGCTGAGAGAAGCTGGTTTTAGAGTGAGCCCTGCCAAGAGCTCTGTCTTCTTTCCTCACCCAGGTCTCTCGCTTTACCTTTGAACTTACGCCCAGCAGCACATTTTGGATCTACAGAGGGTGTCCTTTTACCCCCATCCCCTTGCAGGCCCCAAGTGATAGATGGCAATCAACGTGCCAATACTTCACCATATTTCAATTTCCTGCCTGGGAAGAAGAATTTAAGGGGTTGAGCGAAGTTCAGAGTAACAGTGTGGTGCCTTTAGCTCACAACCAGCCCCCAGCCTCGTGCTGAGAACCTGAGATCCAAACATTCAGCTGAGAAAATTCCTGAAGCCAGGTCCTCTATGTGTCAACAAAACAACCCCTGCTGCCACTGTCCACACTGAGACACAGGAGTGAAGAGGATACTGACAGCAGATCCAACAGCCTGTGAGCACAACTTTCCAAAGACAAAATGACAACATTTTTTCAACAGTGAATATTCTGTTTGAAGGTTAAGGCCAATGTCTGCCTCTTCTGAGTTAATAAAATGTCAGACAATGATTTGTTAAGCATGAAAGTTCATTCCTAACAATCACATCAACAAACTGACAAAAAATCTTGGCTTCATATCCCTTTACTAGTTTTGACTTGGCAAAAAGTCCTGGTGCACTCGATTATAAAATCCTGAAAATTCTAATGTGCTTTTTAATTTTAATCCTTTTTTATAGGCTACTGTACCAATATTTTAGAAAAAAATACATATTTATGTATTACGAATACTGGAATAATGAAGATGTGTTTGACTTTGTTATCTGGATTTGTTATATTTATATGCCATGGTGATTCAAACAAACAGGATTATGTACATTGTATCAATGTAAGTAAGGCAGGCACATATCCAGTATGTGTAAGACTGTGTGAGTGCACTGAGCCTGTGCCCAAATATAAATGCATGTGTGTAGTATAGTATTTTTTGATAGGATGATGCTCTCATGTGGCTCTGTTGTCTGTATATGATTGGCTGGATCAGTCAGAGGGCTGTGGCAGGCAGGAAAGAGGCAGCGAGGCAGGCAGTGCAACCTAGTGGTGGAAGAGGGGTGTGTGGCGTTGTGGGGTGTGCAACATGAATCACAGGGGTAGACTAAAAAAAATACACATTTTTCTATCTTGTTAATAAATCCACACGGCCTTGCTAACCCATACAGGCAACCCAAAATGCTTTTGTTAATTTACTGTATGGTAATTTATCTCCTTGAAACACATGCTCTTAACCTCTAACCCATGTATTTGATCTAATGTCCTAAATACCTAATGTAGTGTTCCAGGTTTTAAAATAACATAATTCCCTACCAAACCACCCACATGAGTGACTTAATGTTCTCCAACCAGGCTTGTACCAGTGTTTTGAATCAGCCCCCCCTTCTACTGCCTCAACCTTAGACCCCCTGCTCTTACTTCCGTTCTCCCACTGCTAAGCCCTGCTCCTGAACCAAATGGCATGAGCGGTAACTTCAAAGGCAGGAGCTCTGTGACTACCCAACCTTCAAAAAAGAACATCCTTTTGCCCTGCTATGGAATACTGGAAAATTAAAAATAAGACCATCTGGCATAGTAGTGGTGTTGGCCTTTTCCCAAATCAGCCAAGTGACACTTAGCCAGGATGTTTTTTTGAGATGATCAGCCTAGAATCACAATTTACCCCCAAAGCCACAAAGGCATTACAGATTACCCCACTATCCAGATGTGTTTTAGCAGCGATTGAGGGGACAGAAGGAGGAGCTTTGAGAAAGAGGGGGCCGTATGGACTTGGGTGGGTGGAGTTAGTCACCAATTTTGGAAAAAAGAAGAGGAATACAGCATAGACAAGTAAAGTCCCAAAAGCTGGGTTTAGCGGGGGCCTAGTTCTACTAGAGCTGTGGCCCATTTTGCCTTGAAGGGGATTAATAATGAATTAAGACTCTCCCACCCCCTTTCAAAAAGATATTCATGCATGCTAATGCATCCATTATTTATAGTGTGCATAGAGGCTGGTTAGTGGTGGCCACATGCAAGTGGGAGGGATGTAAGGATGAAATGGTGGGGGTCTCATCCCCCTGAATGAAGCGTTGAGGCTCTGGAAGCAACATCCAGCCATTGTGGCTGGGCTGGGGCTGGGTGGGGATGGCATGGAGACTGGATATGGAAAAGTAGGAGGTGGTGGGGGATGTGGGGGCCTTGTTGCCAGACAGGCAGCTCGTGCATGGGGCCGCCAAGTGTTGTGGGGGAAGGGGTGGATTAAACAAATAAATACATGATAAGAAATAGTCATGCCAGGGAGGCAGGGCGCGATAGAGACAAAGAGGCTAAGAGGGGCAAAGTGGGGGTGTTAGTTCAGTCAGACAGGATTTGTTGTCTGGACTGACCTATTCTTGATCACAAACCTATGTGAGACAACTTTTTCAGATGTATATTTGATTGGACTGTTTTGTTTGATGGCTCATACTGATTAGCTTTTCACCAAACAGCTAAACAAGGCTTTTCAATTTGAAATTAAGTGCATACACCTGAGTCCGAATTTTAACATCACATCTAGTGCATAACAAGTTTTAATAAAGCATTACAGATGTTGACACAGTCGGAGCAAAAGATAAGAGATATAATTTGAATTAAAGCAAAAGGAGAGAAGATGCAAAGGCAAGAGATGAAGGAAGAAGTAATATGAGTAAGAAGAGGCTAAACTTTTTTATGTGCACAGCATGCCAGGTATGTGGTGAAGGGGTGCAGAAAGAAGCAGGGCAAGGAGGATGATAAGATAAAGCAGAAGCACAAGTCAGATGAGCTTTCTACCCTGCTGATCCTCACATTAGCATAGATACCCAGTCATAAGCATGGCAGGGAGCTTGTGCTGTGGAGTTGACACTGGGGTTGTGACAACCAAACTCATCTCTACAGATATCACCGGGGCCATGCAGGTTAATCATACATAAGGCTTATCTAGGCGTCTGTAGTGCATGAAAATCTGCCAATGAGCTGCCACGTTAAATTTTGGTAATCCTTGTAAATAAGTAATTCCTAATACTGTTACGCTTGTCGACAAAATGAAGAAATGAAACACAAGTCAGAAAATTTTCCCTGTCAGGGTTTTTGTTTGAGAAAATTGCATGGTCTGCATGTTTGCTTCCATAAACTGTATTTCTTATAGATAATGCTGGAGAAAATACTTAGAGATCAGTGCTCATACCCTCGCTACTTGTATGAATAAACACACAACTACTCTCAGGATATGGTGACATCTAGCCTAAGAGGTCATCAGTGTGGCCTGTTTCAATGGGATTGTCCTCTCATTTCTAATTTCTGGCCTGGTATTATACCCATGGCACGCTAGCTGCGCAAATCCTCCATTACAATAGAGTAATGAATAGTAATGTCATAATGGATAAAATATTGTTACATCAACTGTATGATTCAGGAACAATGACGATAACAACCAGACTTTCATTAATCTGAGACATGCAACATGTTTCTCAACAAGTAGCACCAGAGGCAAGACCTCCCAGAAGGGACAATGTGCATTGTGCAAACATTGCAACCTTTGTTCCCCCAACAAACACAAGGTGAGGCACTTCAGCGTTTTTAATATGAAAACCTCAACCACACACAGGAAAATCCATAAACATTGGAATGATGTCAAAAAAACATCGTGAGGTTTGACGGTTTTAATTTTCCACTGCTCAAAGTAAAAATGGTTCCCGCAACATTTCCTGCACCCCTGGTGATTTTTATGACAAATACAACAGCAGCTTAATTATACATGTGACCACCACCATAAAAGCAGAACCATTAACTACCATCTTGTTAACACAGAGGACCTGCCTTGAAAGTGCTAGAGTCGCATTTTAAAATCTTTTCACTCAGCGCCTCTCTGTCGTGGCAGATTGGTACCATTTAGAAAAAAAAGAACACGGCAGTGCATACAGATATCAGCTTTAATGGAACTGGACTCTAGAATTAATTTTGATGATCCATTCTTGACGTGCTGGCTAAAACATAATAACAGAAACATGTATAGTACTGTCCAGAAGTCTTGATCATTTCTTTACATTTTGCTTTCAAGGAGCCAGACCTTCTTGTAATTTTTCAGAGTGGTCTTGGGCAACAGTTCCCCAGGTTTTCTGGAGGTCTTTAAAGATTTTTCTTTGGCCATTAGAGGCTTTTTCACTCATTTTCAGCCAAGTCATTGTATCTGATCATTTTCAGAGAAATTTATGTTTTGTTTTTAAACCACTTAACATCAACTAAATTTTCAAGCATAAAAAAGGCATCTAAACAAAAGGGATGAACCAGTGTTGTATCTATGCATAACAAACAATTTAGCAAAGAACTAATTTTAAATTGTATCTTTAGGCACTTTGTTACCAGCAGCCTGCTGCAAAAACATATAATTTGTTCCAGTTTCTTTAGTTGAATCTACAAAAAATGTCAAAGATAATACAGTCTGACAGGTATAAAAGAGTATTTTTTTGCACAAACAACGTTATTCCCAAAGAGCTCTTAGCTTAAAGTTGGAATATCCCAGCATAGTGTGCAGTGTGCCCTTAAAAATTTTTAGGAAACTGGAAAAGTGGAGAACAAAGAAAAAGCAGCCTAAAAATATTCAGCAGATGAACAGTATCTAAATGTTATGTCCTTAAGAAACAGGAAAAATCAAGCAAAGACCTGACACAAGACCTCACTGGTGCATCTGGTCCTTCAGTTGATCCATTTACTGTTTGCCAAAGCCTCATCATCACAATTGTCTCAGTGGAAGTGGCTGTCAAGAAGCCATTCTTAAAGAAGGGAAAGAGGGAGGAAAAACTGAGGTGTGCCAAATTACACAGGAACTGGACTTAAAATCAGTCATAACAGGTCTTACAGCGTGATGAATTCAAATTTGAAATTTGCAATCATCTTGAGGGAAAATGGAACAAAAGGCAGCCAACATCTAAAAAAGAGCTTTGGGATTTCTTTCAAGAAGCCCGGAGAACTATTTTTTTAAGAATATTTAAAGACTTTACAAGAAAGCTTGACCAAAAGAGTTCAGGCTGTGTTGAGGAATAAACGTGGTCACGCCAAATATTGACTTTTCAAAATTGTACAAGCTCTGTTTTTGAAATATGTGCTGTATTCCCAGTTATGTTTTCACATTTCAATAAATCTTTGAACCTATTTCTCATTTTCCAAGCAAAGTGTAAAAAATTAGAGATGACTCGAGACTTTTGCACAGTACTGTACAAGTTAGTCAAATATCACCTCAAAACAGATAATTTCACCGACTTTAAGTTCGTTCTGCAGCTGCGTTGATGCAGGAAGAAACCTGGCTTCTGATGTTCCTGACCCAGCTCAGTGTGTCTGTGGAGAAAGCTTTGCAGTCTCCAAATAAGAGTGAACTTGCAACCTTTTCCTGAAGAGGCTTTGGTTAGATTTCAAAGGCTTCCTGGTTTTACTTTACTGGCCAAACATGCCCCAGCTGTACACAAAGTGGCCACTCTCAATAAGACCCTATGGAGGCAGAGGGAGATCAGACACCCCTTGACGTAACCAAACATCTCTGTTAAAAGTAATGTGAACAGAGGATTTGCCATTGATGTTATTGCTTGCTTAAACGGGTCAGTCTTCACTCATGGAAAGTGTGACATTACAGAAGGTAATATCATACTTGTGAGCAATGGTTCAAGCCCACAGGTCCCAACTAAGAGAACTCATTGTTTGCCAATGTCATGAAATAGATGAGCCATCTTAATATTTCAGACCCTGCTTTATCCTTTAGACATCCATATGGACTTCGTAGAATGTGTCAGTCTCTTGACTTGAATGTAAAACCCACAATGCACACCTCTGAAGGCAATCCCATCAAGCAGCATTCACTTCAAGATGTATAGCCCTGTGTTAAGCAAATGAGCTGAGAAATGGTGACCCACTGGATCCATTATGTCTCCTTCAATGTGCATTGTCTTAAAGCCGGCCTTATGTGCCCCAAAATACCTTTAAAGACATGTTAAGAGAAAAGAGGGTCCTGCCTTGGAATGAGCTAACTTAATTATCATAGCAACTGCCAGTACTCTTTAACATGTCAATGGTGCTTGGTTTGCATGCATAATTTTGCTGTGTTATTGTGGTGGCCTCTGTGTTGCTCACTAACAAAACAAAACAAAAAAAACCAAACCGCAGGCACGGGGGCCTATTGTCATGGATGCATCCATCTGAATCAAGGCCATTAGAGGATATTTGCACTTCCTCTGTGGATCCTGGCTCTTTTTGACATGCAGCAGAAGGAACAGGCTTTACCCACCAGTGCAGGGCCAATTGAGGTATAGATTGACCAGAGGGACAGTGTGCAAGGGCAGCCAGCAGGGCAGCAAACCTGTCAAACCCAGTGATGGACACCCACATGGCAGCTGGTAGTTGGCCTGGGGTTTCCGAGATCCTATAGCAACTGATGGGACATGATGAGGCAGGCGCCCCGGTTTCATTCTTTTGTCCCTTGGGATGTTGGAATGTGTATCAGAATGTCAGAAGCTCTTGGCTTCAGCACACTTTTGGTGTCAACTGCCTACAAATGCCCCTGACTTGCCCTGACGTGTATCAACAAGAGACAAGTTATTGAGGTAGCAGTTACATACAAGTATAGCCTACTTTGCCTTTAAAAATAGAGAACTATTTAACTTTCTAATTTTGGTTCAACACCAGCACATGAATAAAATATTAACATAAATAGCCTATGCATGCTGCAAACACTGCTGGAATTAGAGTAAGAGAACAAGTGATCTGAACAAAAATGCATGAATGGTACCGTTTGAAGTGATTGAAACATACTGATAATACTCGTAGATAGGCCTGTTTTAGTTAACACCACAATATTTACGAGGTCCTTGAATGGTCCTTTATTTGTGCATATAGAGTGTGTGTATGTGCTTGTATGCACAGGTGGGCAAGACGATTAATGGTAGCTCCATAGATCTCTATGCACGTGGAAAAACAGCTCTCAGAGATATATCAAATAGAACCAATTCAGCTCCAATGTATAAACACGTTAGCTGTCAATCCACATCTCCCCACATGTAACTTATATGCCTGTTGCTACATACATAGCCTCTGAGCTGTGTTGGAATGCTGACAGCCCAGAGATATGAATCTTGATTTGATTAAGAGGCAGAGTTGGGGTGTAAACGGCAGAGCCGATATCAGTTGAAGTGGGTGGACAAGGCAACTGTTGCAAAGGAGGTGAGGTAGAGAAGATGGGGCAAAGTGTGATGGCAAGGGGGAGTTACCTGTGGCCCTGGCTCCAACTGGGAGTAATTTGGAACAGACTGCTCCCAATGTGTTCATTAGGTTGTGATTGGGCTGAACGCAGGTGGGGAGGGCTGCCCAGCCTGACGCTGAATAGTCTTGATTGTGCCCAGCATAAAACGCCATCTGTTTCAATGAGGCCACGAAGGAGAGAGAGAGAGAGTGAAGCAAGGGGAAGGAGGAGGGAGCTACCGGTGAAAAGTCAAGTTTTATGACGTCTCAACAATTTTGTGTACTAACAAGGGGACAAATGCATACTGTCAACTCTCTTGTCTTAAATTCTCAAGAAATAACCACAAAAATTACTTTCAATGTAAAAAATATTAAAAAATATAAATATGAATGGCTAGGTATGAAAATATTTACATGTGACGAAACTTCTGCAAAAAAACAAATGGCCAAATGTGACTAGAGGTAAAATGGTGTCCGTTTTGAGTCTAAATGGCCGGCTTCAGTCTCACGGTGGCTTACCACTATGACCAGACAGCTGATCAGACAAGGGGATTGGAGATGGGGCAGCAGGGTACATTTATGAGCTGCCTGCTTCAAAGCCGAGATGTCTTTGGTTAATCCTGTGCTCATGCCAATAGCAGACATACAAATGTTAATCTAGGAGTTTACACGCAAAACTGTCTACTTTGCTGTAGACACAGCATTACCCAAAATCACATTCATCAGTCTCATGTTGGTAAAAACATGGACAAGAAAAATATCTTTTTATTCAGTCAGTCTCTCCTTCAGTTTCTTTTTTTTTTCTCCCACTGCAAGGCCTTGGGAAGAAAATGCAGAGAGCAGAAGAAGGCCACTGTTTGCTGCTCGACTTTTGAAGCGTCTTTATCGGGCTTGGCAGCGTAGTCTTGCGTGTCCAAGCCTCGTGGTGCTTTTCATCCTTTGTGTTGTCTAAGGTGTGTCCAATGCACTGTTGCTTTGTGTGGGGAGGGAGACGACACATCACATTCTGTCTTCTGTCCCAAACTGGGGGATGGGGAAGGGGGGGGCTGTACAACAGAGGGGGGGACAAAAAGCAAACTTATAGAAGGCCGGGGTGCTTCAAAGCTGCGATGCACAAAGGCTAATAAAGCGTTACTTCATGCAGAGTTGTGCCAGATGTAATTGCGGGGTTCCTGGAGATAAAGAATCACATGCAATTCTTACCAGCACCACTGATACTCATGAAAGTGCTGTGGCTAAGAAGCTTCAACTGCAAACTGGAGGAGGCAGAAAAGTTTGTTTTAATTCAATGCACAATAAATAAATAACAAAGTTATCTTAAAGGTTTGGGTACAAACTTGCTACGTTGAAAAAGGGAGCGTTGTGCATCAAGCTTTATGGATGCAGGAGGATGGGCTGTCCCTATTGTGAACAGAAAGGGGTGAAAACTACACTGAGTGACAAGTGATTTCCCTCCCCTTTTTCACTCCGCCATCAGCTTCGTGGTATAGGGTCTTTCAAGTCTGTCTCTCTCCTTTCTACGGAAAATTATGTTGATTCATTGTTAATAAGCCCAGAGGTTGCCAGTGCAAGCACGGTGCGTGGCAAATATAGGTAGACTGTAGTTTTCCAGATCAACCAGACTAGTCCTCATCTGTTTCCTGTGGCCTCCTGCTGGGATGGGATGGTTGTTGAGTGTGCATTGTTAAATATGTTCCCGGGCAAAAATGCTGCCACTGTCAGGTACATTTGCACAGGCTGCTCCATGTCTATGTGTGTGTGCGTGTGCAGGTGGGTATGTGCATGTGTGATGCTGACAGTGAACAGTGATGGGTGTGGAGGAAAGGGTGGTGCAATCACTTTAGCCTTGAGATGCCATTCCCACAGGAGGGACACGCCCCGGTGTTTTCCAAGACAGAGACGAAGGCAAACATGAAGCAGATCCATCTTTGCATCTTAAAGGTTTTGCAGAGCCACAGAACAGAAACTTTGTGTTATCTCTTCATGTGGTAAGTCCAAAGGCCTCCTGCTAGGAATGCAGAAACTATGGCACCTGTATCCACAAGGTCGAGGCTTAGATGTATTGTACAAACAATTTCAAATGTAACAGCGACAATTAAATCAAGCAGTGTTTCATCAAGGTGACATAGTGTGAGCACAATAATAGCATATAAATGTACCTTAGTGGCTCTCATCTTAGCAGGATGGGTTTACTCAGAGACCTATGTTTCTTTCTGCCCACTACGAACCAGAGCTCAAGTTTACTTTATATCTTTAGCGCAGTAAAAAGGGTCTATGCTGGTTCTATACCAGCAGAATTACAATGGCTGTTCATGACAGAAAGAAATCTCGCCCATGATTAGTGTGGAAATGAAGGATCTTATGTATATCCGAGTAATATTAAGAGACTCCTGGCAGAGCAAGGGCATTAAAGCCTCACCCGGTGCTCCTGTGCATATCAATGAGCTGAAAGTCACATTAAAAAGAACAAATTAAAAATGGGTATGGGGTGTATTATTATCATTAGTAGTAGTATTATTTACCCTCAGCTGCTCCCTTGTATTCTCCCCAAGGGGTTTGCCACAACAGCTTAAGCTGCATTGTAATTTGTTAAGTTTTACAACAGATGCCCTTCCTGACACAACTCTCCATAGTGAGTGTCCCCACCTGGAATCAAACCAGGGACCTTTGGCTTGTAAGGCAAATGTGTAAATCACTGCACTACAGGAACATTAATATTATTATATCAGTAAACATATTATATATTATTTTGATGTAAAAGCTGCAATTTGCTTTCAAATCCAGATAAATGAAATACAATGCATAATCATTAGAATAAAGAAGTGTCAACAATCCTTCAAATGGTCGCAAATGAAAGTAAATGCAAATTCTAAAGTGTGCAGCAATCATTTCATGACTCACCATTACAATATGTGCCCAAATTAAACTTTTGGATTAGCTGAAAGCTGGCCTCTTCACATGTATGCACCATTCTCAGGTCACAGAACAAAGCACAAGAGGTCAGCAAGCAGGCGTCAAAGATCATGGTATCCCAAGGGTACCTTGAGTCTCATCCCAAAACCTCTAACATTTTTCAAAGCCCTCCTGCAGCCCAGGCGCTCATCAGTGTGTGCCCCCAATGGCCTCGTGCACATATGCACTACTCGAGAATCCTCTCTGGTGGGTGAAGGGGGAACCTGAGTGCATCACCTGGAGCCCCCACTACGTGATGAACAGGCTTGGTCTGTTCAAAACCAACCTGAGACCCGGTAGGGGGGGCAGTAATGATGCTGAAGGGGCACTAAAAGGTACAGGGAGCAGATTTCATTTTCTCCATATTTCACAAAAGACTTTCCAAATTCTTACTGGACTCAGACTATATAGAGAAGCTTTCACCCCCATGAGAGATAATTACTCATAACCCACATGGCCCTGTGAGCTAGGTTTCCCTATATGCATTTCTCAAATTTCAAATGTTTCATCACCTTAAGTTTACTCAAGCACACTCACAGTAAGACCCTTAAGTTTGCTTTGAGGTACAGACTGATCCTCCGTATCCAACTTGTAACTATAGACACAGGATGATATTTCACCACCACCTGCATAAAAAAACAAGGACAATGAAGGGCGATCAATTTAAAAGAGGGGAATACTGCTTGAACTAATCCTAGATTCATTTGATAACTAAAAGTGCCCACTGGGTCTTGATCAAGCAATGTGGTTAAAACCACTGATGCAGCAAATCTAAACCCCCATCCCCTCATCTGCTCAATCAGCCATCAATAAAATCTCTCCTCTTCACTACTGTTGACAATTAGAACACAAGTCAAGCCCTAACCTACATAGGGAAAGCAACCCCATGGCCCAATGTTAGAGTTGACTAACTGGGAAAAATTAAGGTGTTCTATCTCTTAGCAGATTATACTTTATCCGAGATGAAGGGCTGAAAAAGAACGAGCGTAGTTCAGTCAAACTAGCTAAATGGGTGAGAATTAAGATGTTGTAGCGTGGGATGAGGCAGTTATGCATACATAACATGTTGAGGCTGGGACCCCCTACTGGGGAGAGGCACGACAAAGCCTCTCTAACAGCAATACCTCTGGGACAGCTAATGATTAATTAGCTTGTGTCATTAAGTGAGGCAAATGTCACCCGAGCTTCCTGGGGAAGCTGTCACACCATGTGTAGGCTACTCACAAGTTTCCCCCTCAGGTGCTGGTGGAGGGGAGTTTGTTGGGGGGAGGGGGTAATTGCACTGTTACTAGTCAAATCCTGACATCTAGTGGTCAAATGTAAACCTTCATCAATTTCCAGCATCAATAAAGTCCAGGTTTTGCCTGAGCAATTTGTCTAGAAGTCTGTTTAAAAGATAATAAGTGAACGTAAATAATTTGTAACTTTTTTCCAATATTCATAACAATAGGTCTACAACAAAGGTGTCATCCAGATTTGGCTTTGGGAATACTCAGATCTCTGATCACTAATTTAGCTGAGATGACCTCTGACCTCTAAGTGTCATTCACCTCATTGATCACAGTACTGACGTCTAAGTTTAGCTGACAATTTCTCACACCTAAGTTCTTAAAGAGGCATGAGCTATCGTATGGGCATGGGACAGAGTGGCAGACAATCCTAATTGCGAAACCTGGCATTGCAGTGTTTCAAAAAGAACTTGTTCGTTATTCTATTACATTTTGTAGAGTTTAAAATAGGGAATAAAATGGAAAGTAATTCTAAGCATAAATGTAAAGAATAAAATCTTCTTACCAATTAGCCAAGGTCCAAACCAGGTTTAACAACTTTCCTTGTACCGTTTGAAACAAATCCAGACGAGATGACCAAACTAGTAGATAGTACTTCGTCACGTTACTTCCTTTGATAATACTATTTTCTCCATCAGCTACAGCGGGATTTCACAGCACACATGTTCACACTTCACTTCTATCTTTCTCTCCATTGCAGGAACAGTTATTCTGAGCCTTAATGGTCAGCAGTGAATCCTGGCCTGCTATAAGACCAGACCAAGAAGAAGTGAGAAGGCCCCTCTCTTCACCAGGGAGTGGCAGTGCAGCATGGAAAGGCTTAACACACACACATACACACGCAATCTGCCTCACCCTCACATAGATATACGCATACAAAAGCACACCTGTCAGGGCCTTTCCACTGTGTGAGCAAAAGCAAAGAAGTCTGGCCCCCCCTCTGTCTCTCTGTATGTGGTATCCCATGTCTGTTATATTAAAGCAAATCTATTCAGTTCCCACTTTCTTATCTGAAATAATGGCATGTGCAATTTTCACATTTAAGTAAGCAAGGACACATGCAGTCTCTCTCCCTTCCACTCTCGCTCTTAATGAATGGAATCAGATCTGAGCCCCTGTGGCTGTGCTCTAATCTGTCTTTGAAGATTTCCACAATTTACAAAATAAATAAAATAAAATAAAATAAAATAAGATAAAATAAATAAGCCTGGAAAGTTGTTTGATGCTTTTGCAAAATGTACCAATAAATAAGAAACCTACCCATATCTACTTTTACATTTACTTACATCCACAAGTGCATTAGCTTTCTGTGTCTTTGACCAGAGCCAAAAGGGCCCAGGGCATTGCCAGGGGCCTCCCAATTGTGCCAGTCAACTGGTGTGTGACGTCCATTTGAAGGGGGAATCTGTCAAATAGAATGATTGAATTAAAGTGCACTTTGGTCCGGAGTGCTCTCTCTTTGCCACTTCGCACCATAACATGTCTTGTCCTAAAATAATTAGATTGAGGCTTTGGGTGGTGGAGTGGCCGGATCCTCAGTGGTCAAAAGAAGGAATGGTGGAGCATTGAATGGAAGCCTCCGATCTTAAAAAACACTTTATTTCTTTACACTTGAGGTTTGTTGTCTTTTGTGACTATTATCCCCATTCACCAATTGCTTTCATGCAGCTGTGCCCCTCTTAAAAAGTCTTTGTGCCAGCACCATGAATACAGGGAATGTGTCCATGGCAGGTAGCCCTTATTGCAAGTTAATCTCCTGAAAGAGCCTCATACAAGTACTTTTAAATTCTCCCCAAGCCACAGAAGGCTCATCATCAATCGAGCACTTCTCCCCTTTGTAGGGTTGATGAGTGTGGTGCGTGGCCGGTGACAATGGCTGCCAAGTGTGGCAAAGTAATCACCTTCTGGGGAAAACACTAGTAATTACTTTAAACTGTTTGGGCTTCAGAGACAACTGATATTGTGCAATAAAATAAAAGGCTCTCTTTAGGGAGCAGTGCTGTGATGGTCGCTCTCAATCTGTTTGTCATCTGTTTGTTTACAGACTTTTTTCTTTGCAGTTACCCACTGCAACCATTGCTATTTATCTTATATGTGTGAAGGTGCATGGGGTTTCATTTATGTGTTAGGCGAAGGCCATATCTACACTCTTCATGTGTATGATTTTGCATTTTATAAGCTATAATGATAAGAAGTTTCTTAATTGCAGACAATTAAGCAAGTCAAATGTTGCCTCCATTCCTAAAGAGTATTTTAATTAAGCACATTCCTGTATTTGACCATACATGTACCTGTATTCATCCTTTAGGCTGTTAATAAGATACTATAATTATTTCTGAGCTTTTCTAATGAGGTAATGTAGTTTTTGTTCATCCTTATTTAGGACAGTCAGTTTAAAGAATTGAGAACTGTGATTATGTGTAATGATGTTTAGCCATAATTTTCATCAGGGTTTTCTCTGAGGTGAGTACTCATCTACTGTGATATTATAAGCTACAAGTAGCAACTGTTAGTCTTTGCTGTCACATAGCAGTCAAAATTACATTTAGATTTATGTGATTAAGATATTAAGATAGAAGTCCCTGAATCTAAGATAGCAATAAAGAGGCTCTGATGCCTTGTAACCTCCATCCATCCATTTTCTTAACTGCTTATCCAATTTCAAGGTCATGGGGGGCTGGAGCCTGTCTAGCTGTCATAGAGAAAGAGGCAGACAGGTTGTCAGCAATTTCACCCCCGGGATTAAACAATTCCCACCCTGAGATTAATAAAGTATTCTGATTCTGATTGTGAGCCTAGCTCAGCCTTGTAACCTCAATAGTAGTAGTAGTTGTAGTAGTAGTAATAGGCTCTTTATTGCAATTTCAAGCATGTACAGGTGAAACACGACACAAAATAACATTCGTCCAGGACCATGATGCTACACACACAAAACTAAGAAACACATTAGTGCAGACATATATACACAGTGCAATAGAGGACATTAAACAAAAAAGTGATGATGAGAAACACAGTGACAGGCAGAGCTGACCAAAATGCAGTCAGTGAGAAATAAAGTGCTAATGATATTAGGAAAAATATGAATGCAGAAAGTATTAAAATATAAATATTAGATATTACAGTAATAAATATAAAAAATACACAGTGTTGTTAATATCAAACATTTCCATTTTTATGCATGTGAATGAAATTCAGACATCACCAGCCATTGCAAGGATTCATAATAAACACAGACAAGAATATTTTGACAAGAAATGGTGTCTCAGAAAATTTCTGAGCACATACTGATAAAGGAAGACTCGCACAACCCCACCTCCACTTACCGCAACTTCACCATAAGCTCATCTTGTCAGTTTGACACACTGGTGTGCGGCCTGAGTGGAAAGGCAAGCAAAGCTTTCCTCGCTGTTAGAAAAGTATATGATTTAAACCTACTAGTATGATTTCTGAAGTATTTTTGAACTTTTCTCTACAAGCTGTTATTTTATTTTTTTGAAAAAATGAATGTCTGGCGCTATGAAAGAAATATGTAATAACCGTCGCTCCTGCTCTGCTAAATTTAAGTACATCTATCTATCTATCTATCTATCTATCTATCTATCTATGAGCTCTCAGTAACAGTAAAGGATCAGTGAAGAAAGAAAGACCATCTACCAGGCTACAGAGTGAAATAGGTTCCCCAGCAACAAATTTTGGCTGGTGGGCAGCTGGATACTACTAGCAACTCCAGTCGTATGAAAAATAAAGTTTTCACAGAACTTTATGCAGTCATGTGAAAAATTAAGTACACCCCATGATTCAATTGCTTGTCAAACCACCTTTAGAAAAAATAACTTGAAGTAGTCATTTTTCATCATTGTGGAGGAATTTTTGGCCCACTCTTCTTTACATTACTTCACTTCATTGAGGTTTCTGACCACCTCTGTATGTACAGCTATCTAAAGGAACTTGTCACAACATTTCAGTCAGATTGAGGTCTGCGCTTTGACTATGTGATTAAAACACCTCGATTCTTTTCATTTTCAGCTATTCTGTCTGTAGATTTGCAGGTCTGCTGAGTGATTTGCAGGTGTTCATTGTCCTGTTGCATGACCCAGTTTGGACCAAGCTTTAACCGTCAGACAGATGGCCTCAAATTTGATCCTAGAATATTCTGGTGTACAGAGGAGTTCGTGGTCAATTCAGTGACTGCAAGGTGTGCCCAGATCCTGTGTCTGCAAACAAACCCCAATCATCACCCCTCTGCCGCTGTGCTTTCCAGTTGATATGAGGTGTTCAAGCTGATGTACTGTGTTTGGTTTTCACCCAACATGGCGCTGTGCCCTTAGGAATACTATATCCATTTGGTATGCTGCACACAAACATATAGGTGATATGCCCGTATCGTCTCAATTTACTCCTATCTCGGGGAATGAACAGTTTACACCGGGCTGGAAGGATGAGGGATTTAGGTCCTGGAATGCAAAAGGTATTCAAAAGGTGAAGGACCTTTATTCAGATGGCGTTCTCCTTACATTCGATCAATTATGTTAGAGGTTCCAAATTTCGAAGAAGCATTTCTTCAAATATTTGCAGTTAAGGAGCTATATTTCTTCAAAACACAAACAGATAATGTGTATACCATCTTTATCTAAATTAGAGGAAATGACACTTGCTAACTTAGAAGGGAAGGGCCAAATATCTAAATACTACAATATGTTAGTGGCACATAGCACAGAATCAACAGTAGGTAAATTAGATGCCTGGAGAAGGGATATACAGGAAAATATTGATGAGTCGGATTGGAGGGA